>WBMY01016329.1:0-20164 GCA_013397315.1 Donacobius atricapilla
GGTTTCCTCATGCGTGTGGTTTGTGACAGGATCCCGGCTCTTCCCCATAGGAATCGCTGCTGGGAGCAAGAGCAGGAACCCAGCCTTGCTTGGAGGCTTGGAGCAGGACCATGTCTGCTACTCAGCTGGCATTTGAGGCCTTTGGAAAGAAGGGAAAACAGGAGATGCAAACAGAGTGCTGGAATATGTTAGCCGAGACTCCAGTATCCTCATGCAGGAAAAGTCAATTCTGTATTTTCACAACTCATTTTATACAGATTTTACAGACCTCGTGTGCAACTTTAATTGGTTAATAGCTTTCTTGCCAATTGCTCTATTGGTAATACCACTTGTCCATCAAATCTCTGTATTCTTGGGTTGTTTGCATATTTTCTTTACTGCTTCTCATGGGACAAATCCCTTGTTATTGCCGGTACATTTGTTTTTTAATTCAGGAATAGGTTGTTATGCTAAGGAGCTTTCATATCAAGATTGTTTTCATATGGGAACTTGCAAATTACTTAGAAGAAGTGCCAGGCTAACTTTGGCAATTTAGCAGAGCAGGCCTGATTTTATGAGGCCTTTCTTTTATAGTTCTTTCCCCTGTCACGACACAGAGGAGCACAGTCTGTAGCCCGGGGTGGGAGAGTGATTTCTGTTGATTTAATGAGTGGCTGCTTGGTCAGCTCCTGCTCTAAATGTCCCATTTTCCAGGTGGGCACTGCTAACGCTCAGAAAATCATCTGCAATTTAGCTGGAAACATTGCTGGGGATTACTCTGTAAATTGCCATAACTCCTGGGTGTCTATTAGGGATATTTGCCCCTGCCAGAACGAATAAAATAACTGAGAGAGTTGCAAATAGTTGGGTCTTATGTTAGTAAAAAAAAATATTGTCATTTCAGAAAGGATTAAGTTCTTGATGTCTCTTCAAAAAACTTATTTATTTTGCCTTCTGATTAAAAAGGAAGAAGAAGGAATGTTTGCAGTGTGGAAGCAGCATTCAGTTATTGTTCCATGTCAGGAGCACTCCCTGTACAGCCAGCCCTGACTGAGATTCAACCTGGGGAGAATTTCCCTCTCTGCCCTGACATTTGGCAGTTCCCTGTCCAGATCCACGTCTTTGGTTTGAAGCTGGAAACTGTAGAAATCTTTTAGGCGTAGCTTTTGTGTGTTTTTGGGGCCGCCCAAAAGTCATCATTGCAGCTGGAAAAGCCCCACACAGACCCCGTCTCAATCCATCTGTACTTGCACCGATTCTGCACCCCTGGAGTGTTTTATTCAATGAAATATCTGATCCTTGTGCTTTAGAACCTCATTTACATTCACTTTTGTGCTTGTGTGGCACTTACACAAAATTCAGAGAGTTCTCAAGCAAATGACTGTTGGTACTTAAATACAGAATATGCTTTTTAAACATATAATTACACCCAAGATATCTCCACCAAGTGCACTGAAATCCATGTGCCCAAAATCAAGGATAGATCCCTGCCACATTTTAAGTCTCTTAAAACCAATTTTTAATAAAAAATCTGTTGTTTTTTTTTTTTTTTTTTTTTTTTTTTTTTTTTTCTGGTATGTTCTAGGCATAGTTATCTTGCATAAAAGGTGGAGCTTTTGGGGGGTTTCCTCGGTGTAATTTTCAAGTGGGGGATCAGGTTTCCTCCCAGCTCCTTTCTCTTTCTGGCTAACCACATCTGTTTATTTCCTAGGAAAAATGTTAAACAACAATACAAGGTTGTAAACGGAGCGAGCCTCTGATGGAACAAATCCTGGTTTGTAACCCAGACCTGTACACTGGGAATTTTCTCCTGACAGTTCAGAGCTCTGCATCAAAGCCATGTCTCCTGAAAATGAACATCAAAGTAACTCAGCTCGTTAGGGTGGTGCCTCAGCAAAGTCTGCAAGATCTCTATAAATTAAAATGGAATTACTGTTATCAACTTCATATGGACTGTATCACCATTCTGGTATAAGATGCAACCCAATGGAGAGAGGGGTTGAAAGAATTAAAAATAAACCTATTTTAAAAAGAAATTAAGTTGGTTTGACTTGCCTATTGTGGTATTTAAGAAAGAGTAAAACCACCGTAAGTATTTTCCTTTAAAGAAAACACAGAGTGCACAGCATGGTTCTGAAGGCAATAAAACAGGACATGACCAGCCCTAGACAGGATTTTATTTAGGGAGGCAAAATCCTCAGTCCGGGAGTTCATGAAACAATGACAATTCTCATCAGAGGCCAACGAGCAGGATTTGTGTCTCTGTGGTTACCATGAGCCAGACGATATTTTTAACAGATTTTGATCATTCTGGAGAAGAGTTCAAGACCCACGGATCTCTGGAAGTCCTGAGGACATCTCACAAATGATTGCAGTGTGTGTGTTTTACATCTAATAATAGTCAAGTGTATATAAATGAAATTACTGGGGTTTTTATACACAGTTCGCATGTGAAAATGAGTGACTTTGAAGAGGTGACTTTTTATTTGTTTAAAAACTGCTGCTGATACGGTCTGGAGTCTTTGTGGTTTCTTTTCCCGAAAGAGGTGATCCTTACTTTTTTTTGTTGTTGTTGTTGAGTTTCATCAATAACCAAGAGTCACCCACCAATCCTGGTGGAGGTTCTCATCCCTGGGTCAGCAAGAGCCTCTCAACTCCGACTTGTGACCCCCCAGACACAGCCTTGATTTGGCCATTTTTGGAACCTTGCACTTATTTTATGACTTGAAAACCAATTTCAAACTGCAAACAGAAGCATGAGTCATTTTATAGGCACTTTCGCCAAAAGATGCTTACCCAGGGTTTTTAAATGCTCGCTGGTTTATGCCTCTCTTTCCTGGAGATATTTAGAGAAGTAATTATAACTGGGAAGATGCGAAGCTCCAACTTTTATTAATAATGCACAAACTCGTGACATCCAACAACTTGTACACAGTTAGAGCATCCAAATGCTCCAAAGGGCTCCATAGATTTTACATTTGATATTATTCTCTTGGAAGCTTTAATATTCTGGATTTTCAAGTCAAGGTCAAGTCAATCAAGTTGTCTCAATTTATTGTTTAAACTCAGATAAAATTATTAAGTAAGGTGGGGGCTTTGCATGAACTAAAATTTTATTTTTCTTCCCTATTTTGTATATGTTTATACATTTTTCTGTTGAATACATGCCTTGAATCACAGTATGTTTTCTATTCTAGCTACTAAAATAAAACCTTCATGATGGATGCAGCATCAGCCCTTCCTCTGACTGTAGTCATCCTCATTGGAATTTCAGATCACACCCAAATCCACCTCCTCTACTGAGATTTTCCAGCCCAGCAGATGGGAAAGTCTATTGAATAATACTAAATACCCTTACAAAAGAGACAAACCCAACTGGAACCTGACTTTTCAGACTTTCAGCCTTTAAAATACAGCGAGGAATTCGGAGGAATTTTTGCCTACATAAACTTTTGGGAGCTTTTTTTGCTTTTCATCAGCAACACGCACAGTCTGACACAACACGATAAAATGGTGAGGGAGTCCACCAGGAAATCATTTCAGTGCTTTTTCCGAGTGTTGCAAACTGCTTTAGTGGCTGGAAAGAAACTTCTTTCATTGAAAGGATCTTTCTGTTTCCATGAATTTCTATGCAGCAGCCAGCTCGCTTTGCTGGCTCCATGTGTCCACAGGGATGTGCCCACACAAAGTCATGGGAGCAACCAGGCCCTGGAAAAGCAATCAGAAGAATTCTTTCCCAGCCTTAGGTGGTTATTTTTTTCCCAAATAAACACAGAAAGAGGCAATGCATTGTGGTTTTGTTCCTCTTGTTAAAGGCTGTTCTTGTGATTTTTCAGTTCGGATTTGCCTGGATAAAATATTCAAAATAAAACACATTATCTATAATCCCTTCTGGCCTAATTCCATTCCGAGTTTACTGATGATGCAAGCTGACATCGCCAGTAACCGGGGACTAAGTTTAGCCTCCCAACGTGCGTGCTGCTCTCAGCCGGAGCAGTGCTCCCTGCAGACACGGATCTGCCCTGACTCACGGGGGTGGAATCTGCTCCCTCCCAGAGCGGCAGCTTCCACCGGGCTGGGGCACAGCAGATCCTCCGCGGCAGAACCCCCAGGCCATGGGGCACATCCATGTCCAGCCTTGGAGCACATCCCCGTGTCCATCCTTGTCCCCAAGCCATGGGGACATCCCATGTCCAGCCTTGTTCCCAAACTCTGGGGCACATCTCATGTCCGTCCTTGTCCCCAAATCATGGGGACATCCCCGTGTCCATCCTTGTCCCCAGACTCTGGGGCATATCGCTGTGTCCAGCCTTGGAGCAGATCTCTGTGTCCATCTTTGTTCCCATCCCATGGGGCACATGCCCATGTCCATCCTTGTCCCCAGACTCTGGGTGATATCCCTGTGTCCCTCCTTGTCCCCAGGCCATGGGGCACATCCATGTCCAGCCTTGGAGCACATCCCATGTCCATCCTTGTCCCCAAACCCTGGGGACATCCCCGTGTCCATCCTTGTCCCCAGACTCTGGGGCATATCGCTGTGTCCAGCCTTGGAGCAGATCTCTGTGTCCATCTTTGTTCCCATCCCATGGGGCACATGCCCATGTCCATCCTTGTCCCCAGACTCTGGGTGATATCCCTGTGTCCCTCCTTGTCCCCAGGCCATGGGGCACATCCATGTCCAGCCTTGGAGCACATCCCATGTCCATCCTTGTCCCCAAACCCTGGGGACATCCCCGTGTCCATCCTTGTCCCCAGACTCTGGGGCATATCGCTGTGTCCAGCCTTGGAGCAGATCTCTGTGTCCATCCTTGTCCCCTAACCCTGGGGACATCCCCGTGTCCATCCTTGTCCCCAAACCATGGGGCACATCCCATGTCCATCCTTGTCCCCAGACTCTGGGGCATATCCCTGTGTCCCTCCTTGTCCCCAGGCCATGGGGCACATCCATGTCCAGCCTTGGAGCACATCCCATGTCCATCCTTGTCCCCAAACCCTGGGGACATCCCCGTGTCCATCCTTGTCCCCAAACCCTGGGGACATCCCCGTGTCCATCCTTGTCCCCGTGCCTCAGCTCTGCAGGTGCCTGTGCTGGCCCAGCCCCTCTCTTTAACAACTGGAAACCCCCCAGCTGCTGCACAGACCAATCCCATAGGGTGGGAAAAGGTGGGAAAGCTGATGCAGAAATATTTTGTTAGACCAAAGAAAACCTGCACCTGAGGTGCAAGGAAATATTTTCACCGTGACTTTATTTTAGGCTGGAAAACAGCAATTTTTCATGTCTGGCCATTGCAGCCCAAGACAATGCCAACCCCTAAAGACAGGTAAAAAATGAGATCCAAAACATCGCTCCCTGTTTATTTCCCAGTCCAGCTGGGGTGAATAGAAACCCTCCTCCTCTTTCTCACCACCTTTACTGGGGGACATTTCCCAGCATTTCTGCAGAGCCACCACGGCCCTGGTGTCACCGGTCCCTGCTCAGGTTTCTCCCTCTCTGCTCCCCACTGCTGTTCCTGCTCTTGGGCAGCACTCAGGACCCCAGGATTCCTGGATCTGGCTCTTGGGAACCAGTGTGTCCCCTTTAGGGAAAATGGGACTAATTCCCAGCTTTCATATTATGCATAATTGGTGCTTTTACATTATTTGGTGCTTTTTTTGCGCTAATAGATAAAGAGACGTGCAAAAACAACGGAGTTTTCCCGACTGGCTGCTGCAGAGTGACACCTGGAGCTCCAAAAGTCCAGCAATTCACCCCAGAGGCCAAGCAGCTCTGCTGTCCTTTGTTTTCCTTCTTGCAAAACATCTTTATTCCTATTTGCAGACTAAAAGTGACGAGCTATTGACTGCAAAAAAGCCAGTGGCTGGAATAGTAAATAAATCTTGCCTGCCACAGCGCTGCCTCCGCAGTGAGAAACTCGAGCTGACACGTCTCTCGTTACTCTGTGTTGTTTCCTGGATAATTTATGACTCTCCCTTGCATGTGTTTGGAGTTGTAAATGTGATCTGCAGCTGCAGCTGACATCAGGCATGCAAAGGACGGCTCCCAATAATGCTGTTAGTCCTTTATGGGCAGAGTTACAGTAAATAACACTTAATGTGAAATATGTAGAGCCATAATAAACATGACAGTGGCTAAGGTTGCTTCTGCTGAGGATGCTGAGATTGCTGGCGAGGAAGGGAAGGAGCTGCATCGAGGACAGGGCCCACAGGTTCTCTGCAGACTCCTCCCTTCTCGTTGCTGTGGTAAAACAGTACAAGAAACGTGTTTTGATTCTTCTGTTACAACAGATTCTAAGAGCTCTGTCAGGATAAAAGAATATGTGGACTTCAGTCCACTAAGGCAGCTCCAGGTGATCCAAGGAAATTGGTCCAATGGAATGTGGCTGTTTCTCATGCACTGCTAAATATGAACTCAATGTCCCCATCCAGGGCAATTTTCCACCAGATTCTGAGACTGGTCTCAGCATCCTCCCTGTCCACTTAAAGCCAAACAGGAGCTCTAAAAAAGAGCCCGATTTTTCTGTGAGAAGGCTCTTGTGGATGGAATTCTGTGGGGTACCAGCCACCGTAGGACTCTGAACTTGGAGAAACCACTGTAGGAACAGCTTTTCTAATTTCCCTCCTTGTGTTGCTGACTGTGATCAATTTTCACTCTTAAAGCAGAGCTAAAATGCTGCTTTTTAATTTCAGGAAACCATTGTAGGGAAATTCTGCTTTAAATTACACTCACCTGAACCTATAGAAACTCAAGGGCTGATCTTGTAGTTTCTGATATTCGGAAGAAATTCTTTCTTCAGAGGTTGGTGAGGCCCGGGCAGAGTTTCCTAGGAAATGTACTGGCTATCAGCCTCATGGCTCCACAGTTCGGGAATTCCTGGATATTGGAGTTTTCCTTCTTCCTTACAAGGTGCTGCAAAGTTAAGAAGTGGAAACCAGCCCAAAACACAAGCAACTGGAAAGTTTCAGGACCAAACATCATTTTATCTCCAGAAGTTCATCCCCCTGTTTGGGCTCTCTCCAACCAGCTCACCATGGCACCGGGAAACTTGGAAAACACAGAGAATCTTAATTTTAGGTTTTTCTCTTGCTCTGATTAAGCTGTGAGAAGAAAGAGGCGAATGTAAAGAGATCCGCCCACTTCAGGCACATTAATTACAGGGACTGAAAGTCAGCCAATAATGAAGGTAAGACAGAAATGCAGCATTAACAACTGAACAATGGCCATTGTTCTCTCGTTTACCCACAGCTGCAGGTGTGTACAGCACAGCCTTTGTCTTCCCGGGGGCTAATTGAGCATTCTGACATTGCCAGGGAGAATTCCTTTATCCATGAACACCGTGCTGCCAGCCCTGTCCTAGGCACGCTCAGAGTTTCAGCCTCTCTGCGCATTTTTTGTTTCACGCACAAATAAACAGATGAAAACCTGTTTGTTTGCCCTCCTTCAAGGACCGTTGGGTTATTCAGGACAAGAGTTGTGGCACAAAAGCTAAAATAAATATAAATTAGGCAGCTGAGACCATTCTCCTCATATTGCAGGGACATTTTTTGGTGGAAAAAAAAAAATAGGATGTGTAAAAGGGACAAACTTCAGAAAAAAATCTTATTTCTGATGTCAACCAGTCAAGGACCTGCCCATACACATCTGAGTGCTACAGTGCCAACCAAAAACACACGTTTGGCCCCTTTCCCACTCTCTCCATAATTAATAATTCAATTTTACAGTTACTTCATTAATTTGATTATACCTAGAACAGTTTTTGGGTGTGGTGTTGCCTGCCACCGAAAATAAAAAGCAACTGCAATTTTATTCTGGGTTCTGCTGCTCTCAGTTATTCATCTGCTACAAATATTACTTCTAGTAATGACAAGGTGGCAGCAACAAAGATCATGAACTCAGTCATAGTTTGCATTTGGATTAATGTAATACCAGAAGTGAGAAAATTATTGGATATTAATTCCAAAGGATTAGCATTCCCAAGCCCCTGTTGATTACACCCACATTTCTGGCAGTGGAAACCATAGGGGTTTTTTTAAAAAAATTTTAAGCCCCTTGCCACCAATACTTTAATTATTCTTCCCTTCAATACTTCATTCCTTTTTTTATCCTTAATACCAGAGAATCCCAGGAATTCTATGAAGGGACCTTCAAGCTCATCCAGTGTCACCCCTGCCATGGGCAGGGACATCTCCCACTGTCCCAGGCTGCTCCAAGCCCTGTCCAGCCTGGCCTTGGACAATTCCAGGGATACAACATTTATTTATCCCTTAAAGCAATCAATTACTGAAGTTTAAGATGTATAATATCTTTTAGAAAAACATTTTTCTGTCCAAAAAAAACCTTCATGTGCCTGAGAGGGTTTTTTTCCACAGTAACATTTTTCCCTTACAGACAAAACTGACAAAAACCAAAGCTCATAAAACTTTGGTAATAAAAAGAAAAAAAAAAAAGAAAGAATTGCTCTTTCTATGAGTAGAAATGTTTGTTAAAAACATACTTCCTTCTAAACTAGTATTATTTTCAGAAAGCTTCTCTATAGTTCAAAAGAGAGTTTCCTTCATATGAAAACTGTGGGGTTTTTCTTAAGATGAAAACAACATTGAAAAGGTTTTTGTTTGAAGTTACATTCAAGGAGTCACAACTTTTTCAGCCACCAAATAATCATAAAAAAGCCAGCCTAAAGGTTTTGCTTTCCAATTAAAGGCAGACATTTTTCAATGGAGAATTTTTGAAGATGAAAAATCTTCAGCAACTTAATCATGGCCTCAAGTGTTCAGAACTTACTCCTAACACATCTCCATCCAGATCTGTCAGTGATTTATTACCATGGAGAGGTATTTTGAAATATAAATAACTATTTTGATATTAATAATGTAATTCCTTGTTTAATTTTTACTTAATTCCTAAAATCCCTTCCTAAAGAAATACCAGTAATAAACTTTCCCCTTTTTTTGTATATATGCAAAGTTCCATTAAATAGAGGATCTGGACATTTAATAACACACATTATACTCGTAATATTTTTATGAGAAAAGAAATTTTCACTGTCTTCCCCACGGAGACAGGAAGTTGGGAACAGAAGTTTAATTCCAATTAAACTCTAATTAATTTTAAATATCTTGGTGTTTAGATACAACACAATCCCCCAAAGCTCCAGGTTGGATTAGTGGGTGGAAGAGGCCTCTCCCTGGGAATGTTCTGCTCTCCTGGAGACACAAACCTCTCCAGATCCCTTTCCTTTCCCATCTGCTACTTGGGAAGAAATTGTATCTCATCGAAGTTGGATGAGTCCGCACCAAAAAGATTCACAGAGGGAGGAAGAGGAAAATATTTTGTCAGAGGAAAAACTGGGAGTTGTGTCTTACACTCCTGACAAGACCTGAGTGGTCAATACCTGCTTATTTATTAATAAAACGTGTTATATAGAGCTTTATTTTTACTGCGAAATAGCTTTATTTGGTTTAAGCAGGATTTGGTAAAGGGAGATTTCCTTAGAGATTTTTATTTTTCCAGCACACAAGGACGGGAGCAGCTTTCAGGCGGGTGCAGCAGCTGGTGCAGAGGTTGAAGAGGAGCCTGGAAACCCTTGGTGAATTACCAGCCTGTCCAGGGGCCTGGGGACACTTCTGCCACCAAAGGCCATCCCACAGCAGGGACTTCTTTCCATCCCCGTGGGTGAGAGGCAGAAAAGTGCCTCTGGCAGAGCGAAGCAGCCCGAGCACTTTGCCGGCCGAAGCCAGCCCACACGAGCGGAGAAGTTGGGCAGATTCATCTTAATTATTTCAAGAAATTCTAATGGCTGTTTAGAGAGCTGCAGCAGCAGGTAGCAAACGTCTCGTGTCACCTCAGCAGCACGGGGCCAGCAGCACTGCAGTGCTGGGAGCTCTGGAGCCCCGAGGATTTCCAGCCGGCACCTGCAGGCTTTGGGGCACGGCGGCTCTTCGGTTGCCCATCTCCAGCATGCACGTGGTTTGTGACTCCGATCCCAAAGTCCAATTTCCTTTCCCAAATATTAAGCGGCGTGGAAAATTCACCGTTTCCAGAGGCAGGGTGGGTTTGTTGTTTCCTTCGAGCAGCAGCGCCAGGAGCTCAGGTTCATTTCCGATGAAATTCACCCTGCGAGGAGGAGGTTGCTGCAGAGCCAAGGAGATTTGCAAAGCTCATCACTCCCCTGCTGGCTCCAGCCTGTGGGCCCCTGTGTGAACGGCTGCACCCCTGGGGACACGGGAATCCAGGCGTCTTTGACAGGGACATCAGAAAAACTCCTTTCCCCAAGCCTCCAGACTCGGAGCAAAGCAGCAGCTCTCTGAGCTTTGTGGTTCACTCTGCCCAAAAGAAAAATTCGCCATCGGAGGATGATATTCCTGTGTGTGCCCGGAGACACTGCTCTGGAGGGCTTAGTCTGACATTAGGCCTGCATGAGTTAATTCAAAAATAATCTTTTTTTTTTTTTTTGTCTTCTCTTCTGGTTGTCTCCAGTCAGGCAAATATGCTGAAATCACAAAACCAGCAAAGGGATTGCTTTAACTAGGAGATAGGGTATGAATTCAGCATATTTTCTGCATAGAAATATGACATTTGTATGGAAATGACCCATTTTCCTGAACAGGCAGCTATACATCACACAAGTTTCACTGTAACATTTATGCAAAGGAGATCGGGAAGCGCATTCCCATAAAGTGCTGATTTCCCCCAGATGAAATAATAAGGCAAAGCCCAATCCAGAAGCTCAGGAGAAACATTTCACTCAATGTCATGAGGTCTGGGTGTTTGTTTTGATTTCCATGATGATTTGGTGTCTGTTAGTCTGCCTTCTCCCCTGAAGGAAGCGGAGGGCTCAGGAAGGAATGATCCATTTTCTCTTTTTTCTTTCCTAATCACACCCCAGCTTCCAAACGACGGCAGCAGGGCAGCAGGACATTCCCACCCTGCTCCAAGGACCAGGACAGCCTGGGAGGGGTCAGCGTGGAGGCACAAGGAGGTTTTTCTGCAGGACTGGACATGGGCTCTGCTACAGGGAGCCCCAATCCCCGTGACAAATCCACGCTCCCGTGACCTACATTTCTTGGAATATTTGCACAGTGCACGTGGCAATCAGCAATCAGCCAGCACCCCGGGCACACAGCTCAAGGAATGCTGAGGGACCAGCACTTTGCAGCTTTTCCTTTCAAATGCAGCGTGTTCTGGTCTGGTATTCCAGGGGCTGAGCAGCTTCTGGCTCTGCTCGGGGCCCAACTCAGAGTAAGGATTAGCAACACAAAATCTAAACCAGCGCCAACTCCAACACATCCATAGAAAGGTGCTATAGCCACAGAAAACATAACTAGCAAATCATTTTTAGGCTGCTTTTATTGCAAAATTACAATTTGAATTAATAGTTGCACAACTACAAGATTGTTTTTATGCCAGTGCTGAATGAAACGCTCCGACCTCATTCAACCCCACCGCAGTCAAGTGCAAAATTCACCCTGATATGTATGAGAAATTCTTTGAGCTTATCATGAATTAAGGTATAGCTTGTGCTGATGATGAACTGAAATTATTTAAAATCAATTAGAACATAAAAGACACGTCCCAAACTAGATGTTCACTGAGCTCAGATTCTTGATTTACAGCCCAACATCCTGACCCTAAATGGAAATCCATACATCACTGAGGCAACATAATCAGACTTTAGATAGCTTACTTTGGAGCAGGAAATTCATTTTTTTTCCCCTGTTCAAGCCAGTAGGTGGGAAATTAACAGCAACCAGAGCAATTATCAGTGCAGATATTTCCAAAACTCTGAGAGCATAGCAGAGGTTTCCAGTGCACAGTTAACACCCCCTTTCCTTTGCCTATAAAACCAGCCCTGAGTCATTTTGGCCACCACCTTATTTCATAAATGTGGAACAGCTCTGGAGCAACTCATGATTTACTGGAAGTCCCCTGGAAGAGTAAAAACCTTGCAGGTTTGTGCTCAGCCACTAAGCACCACTAAACAGAAAAGAAAATTTAAGACATTTGTGCCAATATGACATTAATGGAAGCAGCTTCTTTTTGGAGGGGGTGTTACAGAAAAGGACGTGTGGAAATGTGATTTCCCCTAGTTGCATGACTATTTATATAGAGAAATAGAAATTCATATAAATGTATACATTTCTATAGATACACATTTTGTACACTGTAGGCATATACATACATACATATATACACGGGGTGTTATATACACATATCCAGATTTGTATATACATATATATAAATATATATACACACACAAAAGCACACACAGCTTGCTTTGGAGCCAGCTCGAGTTATAAATTCTCCCTCCCCCACAGAGCCGAGAGGATCTGAGCTGCCTCTGCTCAACACCCCACGGTTGCCTCTCCAGCCCAAATTAAATATAATCCTCATTATTCTGCCTCTCTGGTGCCTGAGAAACTTGGCAACCTCTCTGGGTGACTCGAGATGCAGCAATTCCTCCTGCCTTGCCTTTCCCAACCTATTCTAGGAGATGCAATATGCTGCTAAGATTAAGTGTCCAAAATGCTAATACATCTGAGAAGTGCCTCCACTGACCTACATCAGGAATGTAGGTCAGAAAGGAGCTATTTTTAACCAAAATGCCCATATTTTAATTACAGTCCAAAGCAAGCCACATTCCTGAATCTCCCAGAAGTTTCCAAAGATTGAATTTGACACTCCAACAGTGTAATTGCAGGTACATACTTGGATATACACACAGCATACACAGCACGTACTCAGCGTTTCCATGACACGCGAGGCACTCGCTCCTGCTTGGAGCTGACAGCAACTAATTTTAGGAACATCTCCTCCTTCTCCCTGTTGCGTACCTGTTAGAGGTCCTTCTTATCAGGGCTTTGCGCTCTGAAGGCTTGGACAGACTCTGCTTGGCTCGGAGGGGCTGGCAAAGGCCCGCGGCACGGCCACGGCCAACCTGGCGCGGCTGCCAGCCGAGCTGAGGGCGCTCCCGGCGGGGCAGAGGGAAGTCTCGAGGTGCAATACACCACTCTACAGAAAAACCCAACAGAGAGAACCGTGTTTTCAGCTGGTCTCCGCCCCAGGCACGAGCAGAGGGCTCAGGGCGCGTCCTCAGCCCGAGGAGGGTCTGTGCATGCAGACAGGTAAAAGCAATTCTGGGAACGCCAGCGACCTGCAGGCCGGTGAGAGCTTGGGCCAAAGGCAGGAAAAACAGGCTCGGGGAGCTATTTGTTACCTGCTCTAAAACAAGGGTTTGCAACAAGGATTTCATGTAGTTATTGGCTGTCTCTAAGCCAGCGAGGGGCACTTGACTTTCAGGTGCCGCTCTCGCTGTCAGCCTTGGCAACATTCCCACTTTTCTCAGCTGAACCATTGCCATTCCTGCCTTCAGCCTCCCTGGCTGCAGAGTCACAGCCTCCCACTGCTAACAGGAGGAATAAATATGTATCTTTATCTACATAAATTCGTTCCATCCACAATTCTTTATTGGTTTAAAAGTGAAGGGGAGAATTAAGCATGGACTGAACAATTACTCTCTGCCCTCATCAGTGCCTTAACTCCTCCTCAGAACCCCTCAGCGAGTTGCCCTTTTTTTTGAAGAAAACACTTCATCAACTTGATCTAAAAAAGACTTTTACTTGCCATATTTCTTTGCTTGCCAATACTATCCACTTTCCAAAGCAGCCAGGTTTTTGGGTCACTGCAAGAAAACATAACACAAGTGATGCCACAGGAAATGCCTCTCTGATTAAGAAGAATGCTTTTAGCTACAGATTTATTCCAGCGGTGCTTTGGGGACAGCTGATCAGTCCTGCCCTTGCATGGCAGTTTAACAGCGCCAGAGAAACCAGGGTGCGTTCCCTAAAACGGATAAACTTAACTGACCAGCATCCATTGCCAGTTTTTGTAAAGCCCATTTTTCACCAAAGAACCACAACATGAGTTTTCTCACTGCTCCCAGTGCAGCGGGGCCGGTACGTCCAGTGCTGCAGGAGCCCAAGGACTGGAGTTCTCAGGGAGCAGCTTAGCTGGTCCCATCCAGCCCTGAAATCTCACTAATGGGAATTTCTAGCATCTCCCTTTGAGTCAGACCGTGCTGGGCACTCTCAGGACATAGCAGAGTGAAGACATTTCAGCTGAGTGGCAATTCCTACGCTCTTTGGAGCAGAGCTCCCCTCACTCTCCAAAGAAAAGAAGCACAAGAATTAAAGTCCTATTATGAGAATTTTCACGCTGCAATGTTTCCCTCTCTCTGGTCATACCAGTGATAAAATCAAACTGAACAATCACAGAACAAAAAAAAAAAATCCCAAACCATTAATTAACTTTGATTTGCAAAGCCAAAGCCTCCAAAGTTCAAAGACAGACTTTGGTTCAAGGGTTATTCAGATAATGGACATTTTATATATATATTTAAACACATAAAATAATTTAGAGACCATGTACAAAACCAAAGGTTTATGTATCTTTCTATAAAACTCAGTTTAGGACAGTTACTGTTTGGACTGACTTAGTTTTAAAAAAGTAGAGCCTAAAAAAATGATCAACAAATACATTCCTATAGTTCTTTAAGGTGTAAACCAGCTACCGTCTCTGGAAAAACAAAGGAAACCAAGAAAAAGTGCATAAACCCCCCACAAGCAGTATATTAATGCCACTGTAACATTTGGGGAATGTCCTTAACTTCAGATAAGGCCCCTGTAGGATAAAAAGTCCCAAACTTTTCCCCAGCTTTTTTTTTGGTTGCTCACTTGGTTTTTAGAGTAGCTGTTACAGGACTCCAGGACTCCCTCCTCAGGAATGGTGCCAGGGATCATCACCAGCAGGGATGGCAGTGCCACCAGAAGCAGCAGCACCAGCGAAGCCTTTCCCATTCCAGAAGCGATTTTTCACAATTCGGGAATTCCTGCTTGGAATCACCCAAGCCCTACTGCAAAATTTGATCGCTGCAGAGAACCTCCCTCCCTGGCAGCGTCGCTCCAAGGACGAGCCAAAGTGCTGTGCCACATGCCACGGGCAGGATATTGCTCCACAGGCAGTGGCAATGGTTGGAATTCCCAAGTGCAGAGAGAGTCAGTCCTTGGCTACCCTGAAATATCTCATCAGGATTCATGGAATATACGGGATATTCTTGAGAGATTTAGAAAATTCTAGTGGAAAAATAAAGACGCTCGGAAAAGTAAATGGACATTAAAGATTCAGGATAGGACATAGGACTTGGTCAGGAATATTTTATATTTGCTCGGCCCTCTGGTAGGATCTGCTCTTTTTAAGGCACCCAACAGCTGAGTGTTGCATGTCCACACCTCTAAACAATGCCTAAAAACAATGCCCACACTTCAGATCAACATCCTTAACATTCAAAACCACCAGGACTGATGCACCATCCACCCTACAGAGATCACCCAGCATGAACATTCCTACACCTTTGCTCTTTGGGCCTTTTCCTCTCATTTTCCCACAAAAATCATCCATCTGACACCATCCTGAAAAACACCACAATATTGACCAATTTAGCTGAGAAGATGCCACCACAGTGAAATGTTTCCAAATACTTCCACGGGGATCCAAAATAACCTACAAGTGACACCCCAGCTACAAGTGTCACCTCCTGGGGAACTCCATGCGCAGCAAAGTCAAGGCTTTCATAGAAATCCCCCAAACTGCCCCAGCAACCTGAACAAAAATAGATAATGACAGAATTTTACAACTGGGAAACCGTAAGGATCAAGGAAAAGACATTTTTTAAAGAAGTTGTAGGAAACACAATTGTCAATGCCTGTCAATCACAGCAACACAGCATGCCCTGGGTTGGAAGCAACCTTCATATTCCTGCTCTCAAAGAAAAAGATAATACCAATAAAGTATTTCCAAATAATTTGGAATTGTTACAGTAATAATATTCTTGACTAGTTGGTCACCAATGATATTAGAGCTAAACTATTTTGTCTTTAAAATCAAAAACCTTGAAGACTGGTTAATTTGTGAGTGAGGTCAATCAGAGAACTGGATGGATGGCAAACCCATTTTCTCTGTACCATTATACTCATTTTATTCTGAAACAGTCCCATGGAGTACTTGTCTCAAAATACTTGAATCCACTTAAATAGATGTTGTAATTTTCTGAGATCAGATTTTGCTCTTCATTCAAGTCTGTTGACTAAAACCGAGCACAATGTGGTGTTTCAACACTGGCTTCCATGGGAGCAGAATTGGGCCTCCACTCCATTCCCACTCGAGGGTTTTTTCCAAGCACATTCCAATTATTCCACTGCCCAATCAAACCAGAAATATTTCAAGAACTGGGGGGGGAAAAAAATATAAGTATTTCCACTCACACCAGAATTTAAAAATAGGATTTTTGTACAAAGAGCTGTTGTGAGCTACATCCTGGGTCAATTTGCATTTCTTCCAGGGAGAGGAACTGTGTTGTACTGTGCACAACAGAAATACATAAAGGTATACACATACATACATACATACATAAATTCACTGAGAAACTCAGCGACAGACTGCAAACCAAGCCTTGGAAAAACTCAGAAAAGAGGAATGTGCATCACGCAACAGCCTGATTCCCGAGTGTCCACAAATCCACGTTGCGAAAGCGAATGCCTTTGGGAGAAGGGCAATCCTGGAACAAATTCACTCCGGGGTGGCTGGAGTGCTGCCAGGAGTCGCACCCGTGGCTGAGTAACGTCCTGAGCAATGAACTCCCACTCTTAAGGCCAAATTCTACACACTGTTCTTCACGTGAACGCTTCTGCTCAACCTAAACCCGAAGCATCACATCTTCTGTCGTGGGAAGCGGGTGCTCGAAGCGAGTGGAAGCAGCGCAGAGCTCATCAAGTGCTGCTGGCACACCCAAGTTCTTCAGAAGAACAGCCTCGTGTTTTGGAGAGACCTTTCCCTCCCGGTGCTCTCCAAGTTCTCAGGGAGAACACAAGTTGGACAACCCCACACATTTCTAGCTCAAAGCCAAATCAGCTGTGCTGCCACACTCGAAGGTGGTTTTGTCTGGAAAGGCCTCTGGCAAAATCTGGAGCTGCCACAGCTTAACTCATGTTCACTGAATCTCCTAAGAAATGAGATGTTCGCTCTCCAATAACACTTTAACCAGAGCAGTAGGCAACAGGTTTTCCAAAATTCAGATTATTACTCATACCATAACATTTGACATCTTTCTGCCACTGTTGATACACTCAAGAGATCCATGAAGCCATTTCCAAACAAATTTTTTTAACCTAGGGTACAATGTGATGGTGACATCAATGACAACATCCAGGAAATGTAAAAAGCACCAATAATTGAGCACCAGGATCATCCTTTCCATCTCCCTGTGTGCAGTTGTTGGCTGGGACTGGGGCTTACCTGGCCTTGCTGTTCTTTTCCACCTGTAGGGAGAATTTCAGTGGTCAGTGAGGGAATAAACCAAACACTTGCTGAAGGCTTTACTACCACAGGCTGAGCTGCTCAAGCTGACACCAGGTACTTGTACAGCCATGAAATCAGCTAAAAAAATATTTATTTCACACAGCATCCCATCAAACAGCTCTAATGCAACTGCAGATCGTTTGACTTTATTTGATTCCTTCCCAGTAGCATTCATGCTACCAATGCTACTGCTGATAAAGACAGAATTATCATTAATACTCCCTATTAATTAGGAGGAATCTGGGTTGGAGCATGCAAAGAGTCACCCACTGCAGGTCAGAGATGATGGATCCACTTTTGTTTCCTGCTGTGGAAAGGAATGCTGCCACCCACTCAGCCTCAGCTCAACATGAAAAAGCAAAATAAAAGTCATCAAAACACCCTTTAGACATCACACTTAGACATTGTCAACACTTCCAGAGCAAATCACCCCCAAATCATCTCAGTACACAGGGGGAAGGAAGTTTCCTACGCAAGGAAAGAAAAATAACTCAACTTAAGCCAAAAATTATCTCTTTTAATACAAAACTCCATTCTCATAGAACAAATTTATTTCCACTGAATAAATAGATCTGCTCACTGTCCACGGGCAAGATTACTGCCTATAATAAGGATGAAATTCTCTTGCCTTTCTGCAGTTTAATTAAAATATAAACATTATTTGCAACCGGCTTTACTCTATTTGGATACAAGGATGAACACTTGGGGCTTTGAGGACATTGCCAAATGTATACAGCACCACTCTCACCGGGGGTTGTACTTTAACCCGATTTATACAGCTCCACGCATCACTTGCATGTAGGCTTATCAATGTAATTATTACAATTATGATAAGAAGGATCTGGCCTTTGCACTTGCATGTTTAATACTCTTAGCACGTGCATGCTCTTCCAATATCTAGTGAAAACCCAGCAAAACAAACAAATGAGCAAACCCCAAGGGGTCAGAGCTGAAGGCAGCAGTGAGGAAACACAATCTCAACAGAGGAAGTTGCAATGTGTAATATTTTTACTGATGGCATGGAGGATGATGCCAGATTTACAGACAGTTCGGAGCTGTCCCTCCCTCTCCAGACACCCCCAGCTGCCACCAAGGCTGGCGAAATGACTCTCCAAGAGGAGAAAGCTCACCATGGGCATCCTGGCAGGAGCCCTAAATAGCGACACTGTGGGGAGAACGAGTATTTATGGGGTTGTCTCTGGTAAAACACACTGTCCGGGGTGCTCCCCAAGGAAAGAGGGGCGGCGGCGGGAGGGGGATCTCGGGGCCCGACCCTGTGCCGGGAGGCGGCAGAGCCGGCCGGCCCCGGGGGGCAGCGGCGGGAGCGCTGCGAGCAGCACCTTTGAGGGGAATAACCTCACATTTCATCCGCACAAAGCACCCCGAGCGCCGCTCGGACGAAGGACACGGGCGGACACAGCGGGGATTTCTGGATAAAGCCCGCTCCCGGAGGGACCAGGCGGGCGCGGGGCTGTGAGGGCGGCCCTGGGGAGGCCNGGGACACCGCCGCGGACAAAGGGACACCGCCGCGGACAAGACACCAACGCGGCCAAGATACCAGCCGGGACCCGCCCGGGCTTTGGTCTCGCTCCGGTGGCAGCGGGAGCGGGACAAGGAAGGGCGGCGATGCTTTGCTTTCCCAGACCGCATCCCCCCCCGTTCCAAACTGGGAATGCGGTTGAAATCCCCGCTCCCGGAGGGGTGGGAGCGCTCACCCCGCTGCCAGCACCGGCAGCATCCCCGCGGTGCCTCCCGGTGCCTCCGGCAGGCCGGGAGGCAGCGCTCCGGAGGGATGCGCTCCCGAATTCCCCGGTATTTTTTGACTGTCAGGACGGTGCGGCAGGGATACGGGCCGCAAATCGGATTTGTGACAGTCTCGGGTGGTATCTTGGCAAGAGACGCTGTACAGGTTGTTGATATTTTTTTTTTTCCCTGTTAACATCACAGTGCATCGAACTGTTATGAATAAAATAGCGTTCAAGGTTACGGGGAGGAGGAAGGAAATCTCTGTGGGGGAAGCTGAAGTTTCAGGTTTAAGCTTTGAATTCCTATATATATATATATATATTTGGGGGTGTATATATATATATATATCTATCTATATATCTGCATTTTGTTTCAAAACGTTTTATTAGGAAAGCTATACCAGACGCATCACTGTACAATGATTAAACATTACCTTTACAATTTATATTCACTTGAAATTACAGAATAAATATATGCACATTGTTGTACCTTTGTGTGTGTGTGCGTGTGTGCGTGTATGGGTGCATGAGAGAAAACATTAAAAGTGCTTCCTACAAAGCTGTTAGTGAGAGGCGCCCATTAGCTTTNAGGAGCTCTTACACCTTTAGCTTTTTTTTTTTTCCTTTTTTTTTTTTTTTCTTTTGTATATTTGCGTGTCGCTTTTATTAGGAAAGTGCGGATGTCCTCCAAAAAACTATGGCGTGATGATGAAGTGTCACTGAGCATCCCCTATAGGTGTGTGCGCCACGTGGTGACATCCTTGGGGCTGCTCGGCTCCGGGGGGCTTCCCCCAGCCCCCGGGAATGCCCCCGGGATTGCCCCCGGGATTCCCCCCGCGGCCCCTGCAGGGGTTGGGCTCCGGGGGGAGCGCGGAGGGTCAGGGTGAGGAGTGTGCGTGCGAGGGAGGGAGGGAGACAAGAGTGAGACATTCGAGCAAGACCCTCCCCTCCCTTCCCTCTTGCAGTTTCCAGGCATGCAGCAAACTGCGCTCGTTTGCTTCTTTGCATTATTTTTTTTTTTTTTTTACCCCTC
>WBMY01016329.1:25830-39056 GCA_013397315.1 Donacobius atricapilla
GGCGCAGCCTCCGCGCCCGCGGACGCGCACCATCTTCCCCCGGCCGCCCGGCTCTCCTCCGCCGGTGCAATATGGACGCACCGCTCCTTCCTAATTAAATTGCTGCATCATTCATTTTCTGACGCGGGAGCGACATGGGGTACCGACACCCCCCGCTCGGAGTTGGGGGGAGGCGGGGAGAGAGGGCGAAAAGGGGGGAATCACTACAGTTTGCTCTTTTGCAACAAGCTCGCACGGCGGGGTTTGGGCAGCAACTCGGCAAAGCGACCCGAGGGGGCGAACCCCGCTGGGTTTGGGGGCAGCCCCCCCTTCCCCGGGGGTGCCGCCCGTGGGGCAGGGTCGGGGGGGCGCGGGGCCGGCTGTGACCTTGCACCTCTCCCAAACGCCCCCCAGTAATGGCTCGTTTTCCTCGCCGGGGCTCCTGCCGTCGGGTTGTGCCGAGGGGGCTGATAGGAGGGAGGGATGGCCCTGGAATGCGGCCCAGGGACGCACGGACATCCCGCCGGGACACACGGACACCCCCGTGCCCCCCGCGCGGCTGCCACGCGGGACAGCCCCGCGGGATGCCCCGGGGGAGGAGGAGAGGTCAAGCCACTGCGGCATGGCCCCGCACCTCCCTTCCCGTCCTTTATGCCCCCGCAGTTTCCCGGAGGGCTGCCGGGGTTTGTCCCCCCAGCCAGAGGCAGAAGTCACCGCGGGCCATCCCCCGCGTGTCCCTCCGGCCGCGGCCCTTGTGTCCGTGCTCCGCACGCCCTGCTGGGGCCAGCGCCGCTGGGAGCGTGGCTGGCAGCAGCTCCAGCGAAGGCTACGGCTGATGTAACCCAGATTAGGACGTCACCCGGTTATTAATGATAATTATTGTTATTGGCAAGCGAGCTATCTCCTTGCCGAAGCCCGTGCTGGAGCTGTGGGCATGCTGTCAGCAGGGTGGGAGCCGGCAGGTGCCCTTCGGCTGCCTCTTGCCAGCCTCAGTTGTCATCACTGAAATGCACCTTTCCCCCCCCGCAGCCTTGTGAGGATAAGGAGGGAGACCCAACTCGGAGGTGGATTCTCGGGCAGTTACTGCACCTTGCAGAAATATCCGTACAAGGTTCTGTTTCCACCAGAGGAGAGCGTTCCCCTGCTGCAGTGGCTGCTCAGCAGGCGCTGAGTGCTCCAGGCAGCCTGCAGTGGGAACCAGCCCCTTCCCTCCCCTTCCCTTCCCGGCAGAAGTGGCAATGATGGAGAGAAAAGAGGGAGTTTTCTCCCAAAGCTCACCTTGCCTGTCCAGGAAGAAATATTCCGAGCTTTAATAGTCTCTCTGTCTCCAGCAATCCATGGCAAGGGCAAGAGCGAGGAACAGCGCGAGGGAAACTCAGCTGTAATTATTACAAATGGGGGCTGCTCCCCGGCTCGCTGCGTTTCGGTGAGGTCGGGAGCAGTTCCGAGGTGCTGGCTCCAAGCGCTGGGAGGGTTTGGACGCAGCTCCAGCTGCAGTTCTGCCCAAAAGGCCCGGCCAGCAGGGCAGTCAGGGACGGGGAGCCCAGGCTGGCAGGGGCAGCGGGGAGCCCCCGGCGGGATGTGCTGCTCCTTGATGCCCCGTGGGATCTCCTGGGTGGCAGAGCCGCCAGCCCAGAGCTCCAGGGACGGATGCTCCAGGAGCAGGGCCAGGCCCAGGGCACGGAAGGAATATCCCATGGCTCTCCTTGCTTTGGGGGCCTCCTCGGTGGAACGTGGAAAATCCTGGAATTTTGGGAAGGCTGGAGCGCTGGGCTGTGCAGAACACGGAGCTGAACTCTCCAGCAGGCAGAGAGTGGCCCTGGGCAGAAACACTCCCAGCTGCAGAGGCTGCAAGAGGCAGATGTCTGCTCGTGCCATTAGTCTGGGCTCAAAGCTCAGCCTTAGCTCCTTCTGATGACCCCTCTCCTTGTCCCCATGGGATTTCCATATTGCACGGTGTCTTCAAGGTTCAAGGTTCCCCTCCCCGTTTTATTTTTAGGGAGCTGAAAGGCTGAAATATTCTTGGGATTTTGTATTAGAAATTATTTAAAAAGAAATGTTAGTGGTTTGGAAAATGCTGACGAAGGAAAATCAGGATTGAGAGTCTTCTCTGTGCAGCAGTTAGTGAAGCAGTTTATGAGGCTTCACTTTCCTTATTCCCTCTCTGTTCCTTAATTAATTTATCAAACACGGACAGAGAAACATAATCATCAGCTGGAATTTACCTCCAGCCCTTCTCTGCAAGAGACTATTTCTGTTAAATCGCTGTCACACTGTCCCTGTGGTGTTTTAGGGACCACGACCTCTTTTGCTGTTGCATCAACAGCTCATCTCACTGCACAGGGTCTCCCCCTGGATGCAGGGGCTTGTCCTGTCCCCTCAAGCCACTGCAGAGGTTTCCCTGACTGCTGGAGGCTCCTGTTTGCGCTGGGAGTGCTCAGCCCAAGGCTCAGGCGCCGCTGAGCTCCCTTCATCCCGTTCTGGCTGCTCTGCTGAAGGCTGGATCCTGTTTTCCATACACTGCTGGCATTTGCCACGCCATATATGAAGTGCAGGCATGGATTATTTGAGCTGCATAAGCACTGGTGAGTGCACATGAAATGGAGGAAGTGTAAGAATTTTAAACTGGGCTTTTCCAGCTGGAATCCTTCGGGCTGGAGAAGCTCATGCCAAACTGATGTTCCTGGCCACGATTTTTTCTTATCCACCTCATTATCAGTTATTTATTAAGGCATCACTGTTGATTTTTCTTCTTTTTTCAGGACAGTTGTGCTATTTTGTGAAGAAGGTAAGAAATAACAATGCCCCGCGTGATATTAACGTGGATAATTTCTAATATAAAAGTGTCCTCAGCTACTTGAAACTCAATGGGACACTGGAGCAGCACAGAAAGCCCAGCCATGCCCTCAGCAGCAAGTCATTTGTAATTGGTCTACACTCATGGGATTTTTTTTTTTTCCAGCAGAGAAATTTTGCCCAGCATTTGATGATATGTGTAAATATTAAAAGGAAAGGAGGGAAGAACTAATAGACAGCATTAAAACAGAACAGCAAATACCAGCAAATTGTGAGTGCAGCATTTTTAATGGATAGCTATTAAAAATAAAAGAGAAAAGTAGGCAAAATAAAAGGGAGGTTTTATTGGACAAAATTGACAGTTGTTATCCTCACTGATTCCTGACATTTCAAGATCAGTTTTTTATCTAATGTTTCAACAGCCTTGGATAGTTCCTTCTAGTGAACCACACTCAGCTGTAGCTTTTTTTTTTTTTTTTTTCTCCCTTTAAGCCCACAATTTTTTTTTCCCTAAATGTGCTGATATTTATTGTAGCCAGTGTCAGAAAAACTCCACGCTGCACTTACATATGAGCTTCTCCTCAGCCTTCCCTGGGATGATTCACAGCCCTGGGTGGTGCACAGCTTCCTCTGGCAGCAGCTGGAATTTCATGCAGGGATCCAAGGCTAAAGAATGCCCTGAGGGTGATGTGTTCCCACCCAGCCTGAGAGTTCTGAGAGCCCTCCAGCCCTGGGAGGGCTCCTCCATCCTTCACGGGGGCAGTCCTGCAGCCACAGCCCGCAGTCATGGAACCACTTAGCTTGGAAAAGAGCTCCAGGATCATCCAGCCCAACCATTAGCCCAGCTCTAAACCATGTCCCTAATGGACACCAAAGACATTTTAAAATCAGTTCCAGGAATGCTGAGGCCACCACTTCCCTGAGCAGCCTCTTCCAGTGCTTGACAGCCCTTGTGGTGAAGAAATTTTCCGTAATACCCGATCTAGACCTCTCCTGGCACAACTAAAAGCTGTTTTTCTTTTGTTCACCTGGTATGTGGGAGAAGAGTCCGACCTCCACCTGTCCACAACCTCCTTTCCTCCATCACGACAACGTGCTGCATCCTTTTCAACCCTTTCTATTGAGTGGAGAGGCTTCTTGTCAGCTGGCAGCCCAAGTGGAGTTTTTAGTGTCCTAAATGAGGCTGAACACAGACCGCACAAAGGACTAGCAAGGCCTTGGAACTGTGTCTTCTGAATCTCGCCATCCATTGCTCACAGACCCTGGTGGCAGGACACATCTTCAGATGGCAACTTCATCCTTCCCATCGGAAAGATCTTAGATAAGGCAAAAATACCGTTTGAATTCTTGTTGTGGAATAACAGTGGTGGTTTATTTTGACACCTCCACACTCTGCATGTGCACATTTTCTATTGCAATTTCTCCTTTGGCTTCCTTTCCTTTTCACCTTGTGGGCTAATCTTCCGTACATCCCAATTCCCGGATTTTGCCTGGGTACACAAAAATGGAGATTAGGCTCCGGTATGTGCTGTAAGCAACAGCCTGGATTTTCAGGGCATCTGGATTTAGAGTTGCCAGAATTAGAAACACGAGCCAGACGAGATCATGCTAGGGCAATTCCCCAGGACTGGGCCATAAAGCCAATCGATTTAAAATGTAATAGAAAGCGCCGAGTTCTGGGTGAAGGAAGGCACTTACTGCTCATTTGGAAAGAAAAGCTCATATTCTAAATTGCTTTTCAGATCAGACTTGAGCCTACTTTTAGTGATGTCAGTGGTGCCACTTCCGCTCAGTCCAGTGGTGCCAGATTTTTCTGTTTACTGCTGTTACTTCTCCACTTCCCTCTCTCCTCCTTTTCCTGAGATCCCTGGAAGCACCACTCCTTGCATGGTCCAGGGGGACCAGAGGGATGGAGCAGCTCTGCGGGGAGGAAAGTCTGGCAGAGCTGGGATTGTTCACCTGGAGAGGAGAAGCTTTGGGGTGAGTTCAAGGTGGCCTTGAAGGGGCTGAAGGAGCTACAGGAAACATGGAGAGAGACAATTGCCAAGGGCTGGAGGAACAGGACACCGAGAAGGGTTAGATGGGATATTGGGCAGGAATTCCTCCCTGTGAGGGTGGGCAGGCCCTGGCACAGGGTGCCCAGAGCAGCTGTGGCTGCCCCTGGATCCCTGGCAGTGCCCAAGGCCAGATTGGACGGAGCTTGGAGCAGCCTGGGACAGTGGGAGGTGTCCCTGACCATGGCAGGAGTGGCACTGCATGAGCTTTAAGGTCCCTTCCAACCTAAACCATCCTGCAATTCCATGATTCCTCTTTGAGGACAGTTAGGACACAGAGACGGAGCTGGTTGTTCAGAGGCAGTGAGATGAAGTCACTTTAATCTCACAGAAAAAGGAGTTTGCCAGTGGTGGAGGGGATGGTGACAATGATGTCTGCTCTGCTCTGCTCTGGCAAGAATGGCCCCAGTTTTGGTTTTGCTCCCAATGGCAGAAGTTTTGCAGCAGCCCCAAGCTGGGAATCAGAGGTGATCTTTCATCCGAAATGGGCTCAGCTGGGAAGTTCAAGATGAGCTGACTCACTCCCATTTCACTTATCCCTAATGGAAGGTGTGGGCTAATGCACCTCTGTAAAAATGGCCAGAGAGATTTGGGGCCTGAGCTTGTGGGTCTCTCCTAACACCAAATGCGGCAATACTTGGGTTCCCAGTGCGTGGTCCATTAACTCATTAGCAGGCACTTCGGGTATAATTTTTCTTATGCTAAAATCATGGAATGGTGAGAGCCAGAACGAGCTGAGGTACCTGAGTGGCCTCCTCAGCCTCCAGCTCTAAGTGACCTCTGGAAGAGAACTGCTTTCCCTCTTTCCCCTCAGCCAGGAATCCTTCTGGAAATTGCCATCAGAAATCAAATACTGTGGCTACTTTACATGCAGGAGTTCCCTGTTTCCTTCTCTGATACAATTTTGTTGAAGAGGAAGCTTGCTTGTTTTCTTTTTTACATTCTGAGGTTTTTGGCGATTTTAGAAAGACCAGATTTCTTCAACCGGGAGCTTTGGGAATTGACATTTTTGGTCACTGCATCCAGGGAGTCATTGCATGTGGATGTACAAAGAGAATCAGAGGTCTAAGAAGTCAGACTCACCCAGGAAAGGGAAAATTAGGATAGTTCTGAATGGAAGAGTGGAAGGAACATGACAGTGCTTTTGAATTATACAATATGTTGAAAAACAAAGGGAAAACTTTGCTCTCTACATATAACATCAGAGAGAGAACAAGAAATTTGCCTTAATTTGGAGCTGGAAAGATTGGTATCAAATATTAGAAAGATGTTAGTGATGGAGAGGATGGCAGAGACTGGCTAAGGAGGTCACAACCCCACAATCCTGTGTCTGTTCGTGTTGAGGGACAAATTGTTCGGGACCATATACTACACTCCTTGAAATAAATATATTGTCAATAAACACAGGAGGAAAGTCCAGTGAAAAGCAGCTTTGGAACCAGATTCCAACAGAAACAACGACATAAAAAAATGTAACATGAAAGAGTTGAAGGTTTCTAGATCAACATGGCTAAGTCATGTTCTGAGTGTTTTATATCCAGGCCCTGAATTCATGGAATTGGCTATGGTCATCATCTTGGAAGTATGTACATGAATATATGGATCCACAAACACCCTCATGCCTGCACACCCGCATTCTTGCGTCATTTTTTTGCACATCTTCGATTTTTCATGGTTCTTGTGTTTAGGGTTTTTATTTTCCATTCATTTTCTCTTTTTCTGCACCGTCCATCTCTCTCTGGCTGCTTGCATAGCTGGGAAATACCAGCTCCTTGGGAAGTCACCTTCCAAAACCCAGAACTTTGGGAAAAACATCTCAAATAAGCAGATTCCCAACAAGCTCTGAGCACAACAGAAATAAAATCTTAGGCACGAGTGTAATGTTGGAATGTAAAACCCAACGTTACAATTTCCTCCCCGCTTCCATGGTACCAAATGTTTGCAGTTCCAGGGAGGGTGAGCGAGGCTCCCTTTTAGGTGTTGATTTACCTGGGCTTAAAATCCAATGAATAAATTGTCCATAGTTCATCAGCTTGTGAGGTGCTTGCTGCCTACACGCCAAATAATAATCTCCACGTCCCACTGTGAGCAGTTTATGGCCAGGAGACTGCAGGAACACCGCGGTGGAACTGTCAAAATAAAACATGTAATGGGCTCATAAATGAAATGAACGGATATTGGTTTAAAATCAAGCCCATAAATATGTGTCACACCTGTCCTCTGGGTGGTCAGCGGCAATCAGGCTGCTAAATTCTGAGTGTGTTTTCGAGCTGGTGCTGTCTGATTTGTCCTTCCCTCCTTGCTGAGCGATGCCAAGGGGTGTAGTGAAAGGCTGAAGTGAAATGGTGCCACTGCAAAGGGTGCAGCCAAGGTGATGTTAATGTTTCAAGCTAAATATCCAACAAATCCAGGATAATTCAAGGCTAATTGCATTTTATTGTGTTAACCCTTTTAGGAAAAAAAAAAAAATCAATGAAAATAGGTTTACAGCAGCTGTTTTCACCTCTCAGCAAGCTTCTGCACTTTCCCACAGAGGTTATTCTGAAGGTGGAAATATCTTAACATAAGGATTAATAATAATAATAATTTACACCATGAGAGTGCCAAGGATTCCCTCTGTGCAGGGTACTGGAGAAACAAAAGCTTTACACAGAAAAGCTTCCAACGAGTGACCAGAGTGTGTGAATCTACCCGTGGTTGTCCCTGTTCATACCTACAGCTCCATGCCAGGGCCTAATAAATTCAGCTCAATTCTTAGGGTAGTTCTCCTAAAGGTTACTAATTTTAACAGGCCATTTTCATTATTTTTCTGAAGAAGCCATAGAGGCAGATCCAATATTTGATGCTTGATATTTGCCCCAAATAATCCCCCAGCTGATTTTAAGGTTGTACCCCATCTGCTAAACCAGCTCCGTGCTTCAGCAACTTCTTTGGGACTTTAGGGGGGATTTAGTGCAAAATCTTTTTTTCTTGCTTATTTAATAGTTAAAGATAGCATCGCAAGGTTGTGAAATTGCCCTGTTTAAAATGTAATATTTTCTTTTGCCATTTAAGCCAGAGTTTTTTTGGGGAGAGAATCCATTCATGATGGAGCCATTTGGGGCCAGCCTTATGTGAAGGCCATTGAGGAGTCCCTTAAACTTGAAAATTTTCCAGCTTAAATACACAAGGGAGATGAGGCCTTCTGGAGCTCCCTGCCAGGACTCTGTTCTCACCTCTCCTTGCTCTTCTGCATCCTGAAAACCCTGTAGATGTTAAAGCTTTCAGCTTGTCCGAGGGACACTAGGATTGCCCAGGTAGAGGCTGATCCCTCTATGTTAAATATCCGACTAAAAACACATTGTACTGTTGAGCTGGATGAAGGAAAGCAGCAGAATGGCCAAACCGCTGCAAACCTGTGAGAAATCAGAGGAATTTTTGGTGTGCAATGCAGATGCAAGCAGCGCCATTTCTTTCCCTCCATTTGCACGTCTGTAAATAACTGCAAGGCAGGGTAGGAGGAGGCCAGCTGGATCCAGTTACAGAGAAAGGTAAAAAATCTTTTGCTCCTGATTTTCGTTTTGCAGTTTTGAGCCGGCTCGCGTCCTGAATTCCTGCCCAGGCTTTAGAAGGGTGAGTGAACTTCTCACCGGCACCTCCCAAGCGGAGCAGCGCGCGGCTATCAGAACCCTAAAAATAAAGCCTATTTTTCCACTAATAATTAACGTTTTGTCTCACGCAGCCTTCCCAGGGGGCCACAGCAGGCACATCCGAGGGCATTAGAGCTGCTTAGGGGGATTTCAGGGGACACTAATCTGCAGGACTTTCGCTGACAACCCAAAGGCAGCGTCACGCGAGAGCCTTACCAGGGCAAACCCACGCGAGCCCGTCTGCAGCAGCCCTGAGCGCAGAGCTCCCCGCTGGGATACCTCAGGGCGCTGGGTTTACTGAGGTTAGGGAGGGATTTTTGGTGTGTCAGGAGTATTTCCACTATTTTGAGAAGGAATTGAGGCTCCAGGTTAGTGACAGAGCTGCCTCCCAGCTCGGGATGAGATGCAAACCTCTTGCTCTGTGTGATTTTCACCTAATAATAATAATAATAATAATAATGATGATGATAACCACAACAATCATCATTGTCACCACCACCAAGAACAACCACAACAACAATAATTACATTAACAACTATGCTGCCTTTCGCTAGTTCTTCACAAGCCTTGATCATTATTTTATGCATCTTCTTAAGCATTTTTTTTTATTCTTTGCTTCATACTCCAGGTTGCAGCAGCTCCTGGCAGTGCCACAATTTCTGCCATCCATGCACGTGCAGCAAGGCAGGGGTGGTCAAACTGGGACACAAACCTAGAGGAGTAGGTGGGCAGTAAATAAATATTAATTCTTTCCAGCCATTTGTGCCTTGTAGAGGTCTCCAGTTTGTCGTCACTCTGGATTATTGGCCTTTGCTGCTGAGAGCAATCCTATGAGTTACTCCTAGACAGATGTTTTGTGCTTGGTGCAACACGAAATTGAACTAAACCTTCCCTCTGCCTGCATTCCCTTAATTCTCACAAGCCTTTAGCCCATCAGAGGGTTCCCCAGGTGCCCAGGTGCTGCTCAAGTGCCCTAAAGTTGGAGGGGGATAAAGGCAGAGCCCAGAGAATTCTCTGGATTAGGATGACAGACAGGTTAAGATGACAGACATTGTTCCCCCTCCTACTTAGTCAGCTATATTTATTTTTGGCGGTGGATTTTCTCCCTTTTGGAGTCCCCGTCTACCCTGCAGTGTCAGGGAAATGTGTTAACAGCTCTGCCACCCAGGGAAGGGCATGGTCTTCAGTTTGTGCATAGGGAGGGGAACAGAGAGGGATATTTGGAGTTTATAGGCAGAGACAGGAATTTGAGGGAGAGTTGGAAAGACTGGGATGGAGGCTCCTTCCGCTCCCAGCCTGTGGCACAGGTGTTCCCAGCGGCAAAAGCCATAATCCCTGGCACTTTGGGAAGAGGGAGGGCTTTGAGCTCCTCACGCAGCCCCAGGGAGGTGTGCTGGTGGTTATTTCAGGCCTGTCTGGCGTTAGCACTTGGGTGTGGGGATGATCGGTCCCGGGAAGGGAGGCGGGAGGTGTGTGCATTTCCATCCTGTCTGCAGGAAATCATAACAGGTTCAGGAGTTGCTGTGATTCTCACAGGCCTGGGGAAGGTTCCCACCTCCTCCAGCCTCTCTTGTGTAACCCTGCGGGCTGGATTGGAGCCCTGGCTGCTTGGCTTGGAAGGTGGTTTCAGTCTAAGGCTCCTGGAAGTCCATTCCTTCTCACCAAAATACCATTTGTTCTTATTTTCTCCCATGCAGGTAACCCGGCTCTGACATAAAGTGGTCCCTCAAAGAATCCTTGGCTAATTTTAGCAATCCAAGGGTAACTTGCCCCATTTATTGTAGGTGGAAGGAGTGAAAATCCTTTCTGCACCAAGGCCTTTTTTCTCTGTTTGTGCCAGTGCGAGTGAGGCAAGAGCCTGACTTTAACAGAACAGATAAAAATAAACCCAGCCATGGACAAAGCCAATTATGTTCTCCATTGCCTAGGGATGGGCAGCCTAATTTGCAGCTGACAGCGATTTGATGGACTGAACCATCCTTTTTCTGATCCAGCATTTGAAGTAATTTTTATTGTAAACCAATCATTACCGTGCAGGACTCTCCGTACCGCCGGTGTCACCGTGACAGATTTCCCACAGCACTGCTGGTGCCGCTCCTGGGATTTTTCCTCCCATCCCTCACTGCCCTGACGCGTTCTGGGAAGTGCTGGCCGTGGCACAGCGTGGCCCTGTCCCCAGCAGGGGCCCTGGGCACAGCAGCTGATGGGTCCTGTGAGGGGTACAGCGCCAAACACATCCCCAGCGCTGGGGGAAGCGTTCCCAACAATCTCCTCGCTGTCAGTTTTGGCAGGGCTGCTGAATTTAGTCCTCCGCTTCGGAATATGCAGACAGCACAATTAGGCTGGGAGTTCAGCAGCGCGCATTTTCTCCATCTTCGTCCTCGATGGCCTCTGATTCTGCTCTTTTTCTGTGGTTTATAGGTCGTAAAATGATTTCCCCCTCCCTGAGGACATTGTACTGGTTTGTGTCTGACATCTGTGCAATCCAGTAAGTCCTAAGCGGTGGTGCAGCATCCTTCTGTTCCCTGAATGGACACACAGGGAATGGCACAGCTCCTGCCCAGCCTTGTTGGGCAGGGCACCGCTTCATCAGAACCTGCTGGAATTTGTTTGCACCAGAGCTTCAGCAATTTCTCCTTGCACCAGCCAGGGATTTTGGAATTTACTTGTCTGCTCCAGAAAAACTCCCTGCTGGGCCGTGGGAGCTGTGGGGTGCAGAGGTCCAGGGAGATTTGGAGAGGATGGGTGGAGGGTGAAGATTTGCTGCTTTTGCACAGGTGGTGTGTCCTATGTTGTCTTTCCAGGTCCATGAGAGCTCAGTACAGACCCAGGAGGCTCCGTCTACATTTCCTCCTGTTTTCAGCTGTGAAATCTGCAATTTCTTTCTTTCCAGTGTAGTATTCAGTAAAGACTGATTAACAAATGATAGACATCCACTGTTGCTAACTGGAGCAATAAAACCCTATAATTTTCCATGAGACAGGTCACCAGGACTTTGCTCTAATCCTGCGGAGTTCCAGCAACACCTCCACTCCTGCACACTCCGGAGGTAAAGGAAGGTTTATTGAGGCTGTGCCATCGAGCACAGAGATGGACAGACAGGCCGGGGTCAGGGTGATTTGTGCACCTCACCTTCTGCTCCTTTCGCTCTCATGTGCCAAGGTAGCTGTGCGCTGTCAGGAGCAAACTAGATGGAGAAATATATTTAATCATTTCAGAATAATTCGAAGGTGGTTATTTCAGAAGCAAATCTAAGCAGGGTTTGTCCTGGCAGGGAGATTTCTGGAAACACTGAGGCACAGGGATACTCTGCCCCGTGCCTGGTGTGCCAAGGTCCTGCCAGCTCAAGTTCTGCCCCTGCAGGGACTCAGGTGTGGCTGCTGCCCTTAGTTTTGGGGTGGGGTTTCCACTGCTGTAGAAAGGTGAGTCCAGACGGATCCCGTTAATTAAATGCACTGTTTGGAATAACCCAGATCAGCTGTTATTGGGCAAAAGGTGAGCTAGGCTGAATTAAGAGGAAAAGAATGAAGTCAGCAGGTGTGTGGTTTTTGCTCAAGTGTGTTAAAAACCGGTTGGGTTCAGGTAAACAGGAGAGCAGGGCTCGGAAGCTGCTGCTAAGACGGATGGCCCCAGTCTGAGTGCTCTGTGTGGACTAGAATGTAACGCTTGTGCAATCCAGTGGAACCTGGAATATCTTTTTTCTCCATCCTTGGAATCACTGCTGTACCTGACAGTGCCTACACGCTATGCCGTGGAACCTGTTTGCAGCCCTTGGATTTAAGCTCCAAATACTGCACACGTGTTATTTAGGTAGGCAAATGTGTGGGGATAGTCATTCAGTCTGCGTTTGGACATCAAGCTGTGGCTGCTGGAGAGGTGTAGGAGCTGCACTGAGCGTTGAGGGGGGCTCGGGGTGGGGTTGGCAGAGCTCACGGTGGGGTAACAGAGCTCACGGTGAGGTTGGCACACCTCGTGGTGGGGTTGTCAGAGCTCATTGTGGGATTTGCAGAGCTCATGGAGGGGTTGGCAGAGCTCAGGGTGCAGTAACAAAGCTCACGGTGGGGTTGGCACACCTCCTGGTGGNTAATATAGAATATAAAAACAGCTCCACTGCTGGGTACTGGCGCGGCTCTGTGCGGAGTTGATTCCCAATCTCAGGAAATACCACAGAACCCTGGAGAAGGATCAGAGGATGGTTTGGATCGGGAGAATCCATCCAGTCACCCGCCCTCCACCATCCCAGGCTGCTCCNTTAGAGCTCAGGGTGAGGGTCTGCATGACCCCATGGGAATCCAGGCGGCTGGAAGGTGCAGGAGACGCGGCTGGGATGGGTCTGCAGCAGCCCCCGGAGGTTCTGGGCTCCCCGCAGGGATCTGGGGTGAGAACCGTGTTCTCACCCAGCGGGGAGCGCTCGCAGCAGCCCCGTTCGCTGAGCAATCCTGCGTAAGGAAACCGATTGCCAGACATTCCGAGGGTCTTACACTTCTCTTGGAGCTTTTGAAGCGCCTGTTCCCGCTGCCTCTGCGGGCTGGGACCGGGAGGGACGCGCTGTGAGCCGAGCACACCTGCCAGGTATGGGGGGCGCCGCCTGGGGTCTTCCTCACACAGGGAAATTCGGGATGTTGGGAAGATCCACCAGCATCCAGATATTGCTGCTCATCACCTTTGCGGCCCAGAGTCCCAGAAAGGCTTGGATTGGAAGGGACTTTAAAGCCCACCCAATTCCAGCCCACCCCACCAGCACTGGCGAGAAATAATTCCGTTGCTG
>WBMY01016329.1:43273-78310 GCA_013397315.1 Donacobius atricapilla
GTGGACGGTGAGTTTGCCTGCGCCGTCCATCATCTCCCAGCGCTTCCCTCCGCAGGGCTGCACACTCATCCTTCGCCCAGGACGAGAGCAGAGGTTTTCCTTTGAAGCGACTCCTGCTCTGTGCGTGCTGTGCTCCGTGTCCTTTGTTCAGCTGCTCTTCCAGCGCTGCCCAACCCACTCCTGCTCCTCCTCAGGGCCACAGGGCCCGACCTCTGTCCCTGTGCTTGCTTTGTTCTCCTTCCCTTCCCCTCCCGTGAGGAGCTCTGCCTGTCCCCTCCGGGCTGAGTGTCCAGCTCCGCTTCCCCTCCTGGCTCACCTCGTGAGCATCCCCTGCAGATCTATAAATATATATATATATATATTNCACATTCTGTAGCCATGGTTTTGCCGTGCAGGACTTTTAGGCAGTGAACAAACTTTTACGGTGCCATGAAAAGTTATTTTACAAAAGAGATCACAGCACCGCATTTATTTTTTTTTTCCTCCAAAACCCCACATTTAAACTGATTTTTTTTTTTTTTGGATCGTCTGTAATTCAGACTTACCGAAAATGTAATTAATTCCCATCACAAAGTTTCAGTTCTGGTGCAGAATATGGTACCAGGGATATAATCCAGCAATTGCTTCCAGCATGTGAAATGTGCAATTATAAAAAGGAAATATTTAACTCCCACTATGCTCCTGGGATCACAATGTCAGTAAGAGACCTCAAAAAATTTAATTGTTTCATCAAGTAGAAGCGCCTGAGGAGGATCCCTGGCCACGGTGGTCTGCCAGGACTCCCAGGGGTTGGCTGTCAGAGGAATCTGGGGATGATATTTGTAAGGAATAAAGGGTCTGCTTTAGGATCAAAATATTGATCATAAAATTAATAATCATCCAGTTACAACACCAGTAAATGACAGTGATGGGGATGTCAGTGGAAAAGAGGAGTGTCCTGCGTGTGAGGGCTTCACCAAGAGGTGCTCAGGGGCTCTCACCTGCAAGAATTGACCTCAGGGATAAAATTACTTCAAGAATTGACCTCAGGGGTGAATTTACCTCCAGAATTGACCTCAGGGTACCAAAGAAGGGCTGTCCCTGTGCTCGCTGTGCCACAGAAGCTGTCGTTGATGCCTGGATGTGCCCCTGAGAAGGAAAAAAAAGATTTCTTTGTGACCCCCTGCTACCTTTAATATTCCTTCAAGTGCTCGGGACAATCCTGAGGACTCCCCTGATAGGAAATGAAAATAAAAATGGGATTTCTCTCCCTTCAGACCCTTTCCACAGAGCTGGAGCTGCTCGGTGCTGGCTGGGGCTGTAATTCATGAGCACTTCCAGCAGGAGCCAGATGCAGGAACTCTCATTTTCCACAGCAGATTTCTTCTGGAGCCAGCATTACCCAGCCACGATTAGATCAGATCACACCATGGGAAGTTTCAGATGGAGAAGGAGCCGGAGCAGGGATGCTGCAGAGCTGGAATGTTCTGCCCTCAGTGAAGGGCCTTTATTCCCAGGGATCCTGTGAAAGGCACCAGCTCTCTGATGAAGCTCAATTATTTGGATTTTAATACCTAACAGCAGCCCCTGCCTGGACGTTTGATCACAGCGTGATCATTCCCTGTCAGCCCCTCACTCTGCAGGATTGCACTCCTCTGAAATAGAGATATTTGCATTTACTGAAATGGTGCACCTTTGTATTTACCTCTGCATTTATCCATTTTATTCTCTTTCCAAGGCAGGATTTCCATTGACTTAACACCATGGGAACTTTGGGATGAGCCAGAGCCAGTGCCAGTTAAAAGCAGAGCTGAGAATTCGTCTGCTTCAGTTCCAGTGCACTTTTATGGAAATCAGGGCTCTAACCAGGAACCTTTGGTTGTCACTTTGTGAGCGTTGGTGTGGCAGGATAAATTGAGTCATTAACTGCAAACCCACCAGTGGGATCTTGGAATATGGATATGATGTGTGGGAATGCATGGGAAGTTGAAGGGATGGGATGTGCAGAGGCTGCCACAGTGAAAAGAATACAAATTATGAAAGGTGTGAACAGAGGAATTGAAAAGCAAAAGATGATTTTAAAGACAAGGCAACTATCATCTGCAAAAAAAAAAAATAAAAAAAGGGGAAATAGCGGTAAGAATTAAATGCTGGATATTCCATATTGTTCCAAACACTAGTTACAGAAAGCTGCCATTAAATTAAATTAAATTCCATTGCATTCTATAAAATGTGTGGATCCTGTGGGCTTCCTATCCCCAACTCCTGGTATTTAACATAAACCCCAACAGGTGGAGTGGCTGTACAAGAACCACTGGGAAGGGAGGATCCAGAGGGGCTTCAGATGCTGTTGAAGGGGTCCTGCCCCTTGGAAGCTTAGATCCTCAAATTCTCCATTTTAATTTGGATTTATTTAACACTTTCAAAAGGGTTGTGATGAAGTAATACAAACGGAAGGAACTGATGAAAATTTGTGGCAGAAATACTGAAAGTATTGCCTTTTCCAGCAGAGCAGAGGGGGAGAAATCACTGTTGGATCTTGTGCAGCTCTCGCAGCCCCTTTGATGGTGATGTAACCTTAAAAAAGCACTGACTGGGGCTGTCAAATAACCTGAGCAGCAATGTATATATATAAAAATGTATCTGAAGTGTTACATAAAAGAGGAATTTTAATATATTACAAGAACTGGTAACATGATGGCAAGAAATCTGTTAATTAGCATGTCTGCCATACATCTTTTTGAACAGTCACCTTAAGAAGAACTGAGGACAGTGTTAGCGACGATGTGATACAAAATAATTAGCTTGTTTTCAGGGCTTAAATAGTCATTACTTTCCTGTGAAGTCCCTAATTAAGCTAATCCTAGTTTATAATACATTAGCAACAACTATTTATGTAGAAGCTACTTCTTAGGGGCTAAAAATAACCTTCAAGTTTTGAAACGCTCAAAATGATCTGCAAAAATTGTAGAGCTCGGGACAGGAACAATACAGACTGGAAAAAATTATGTAAGAGCTTGATTTATTCCTCGCTGCCCACATGAAATTCGCTCACCTGAAGGCTGCAGATACAACTGTTTAAAGGCTTTCATGAAACAATTTTCTCCTTTCTACTCTCAAAGCCCATGACAGGCAGTTACCACGATTTTCTCAGGAGGTCCTGTTGCAGCACTGCCCAATTATTTCCTAAAAAGTGTAAAGATTTTTCTCCCTGACTCACGGTGTAGGAGATGAAGGAGTGATTTTCAGTTTGATGTTCCACTTCAGTTGAAGGAAAAGAACTGATAACATGAAGTTGACACAAAACAAAGCACAAAAGTCTGTGCTGTTGGACAAAATGGGCTTTGACCTTCGTCCACGCACAAAAAAAAGGAACTCTAAAAAGGTAGAAAAAGATACAAAAAGAGGAAGATCCATATCTTGCAGTTGCCATTTTTTTTTTTGTTCCCATGGACAGAATTATTGCTCTCCTTGACTTTTTGCCTTGCTTGATCATCCACCTGTGGTCAGTTGGAGGCAATGTTTAGATACAAAGCCCTCAGGTCATGCAGGAATGAGCTCTGAGGAAATTATCTGAGGTGGGAAAATCCAGACTGATGTGGAAGAAAAAGGACTCCTCTCCCAGCCAAAAGGAACAATTTACTGGAAAAAAATTAAAACAACCAATGAATCCTACAAAAGATCAAAGAGAAGCAGGCAACCTGGACCTCCCCACGGCTTGGATTTACAAGGAAGGAATTTCAATTTCCATTTAAAGACAGAGCTGAACTGCTCACTTAAATAATTTGTAGAAGCTTTTTTTAATCAAAACCTGAGTGAGGTAACCACAGTGAGAAGGAAAGTGCCTGAGATCCACCTGAAGTGCCCCGAGCCACGGACCACGGGGTTCCCCCCACCTGGCATCCCACTGAAATGTCTGCTGGCTGCATCCCATCATGGAATATTCTCTCTGTTCCCCCTGCTCTCCCCTGCACGGGATCAATAATTCATCCACTTTTCTTACATGGGCTGTTTAATATGTTGTAAGAGGCAAAATGTACACAGTGTGTGTACAGGAGGGAGATTTCCTGCAAGAGATATTTACAGAGCTGTAAAGCCCAGGAACAGGAAAAGGCAGAGTGCAGGGTTGTGTCTCCCTCAGGTGTGACAAGCAACTCCTTTTCCTGCCCACGTTTAATTTTTTTTCTGCACGAGATGTGCAAAAAACCACTCCTTAAAGGATTTGCTGAGGCAAATATCAGCGAGTCCCTGATTTTAACCCATACAAAACAGAGAACAAATTCACCCCAATGCAACAAATTCCCACAAAAATGTGGTCTTGTGTTCAGAGCAGAGGCAACATGTGCACAAATTACCTCCTTTTTTGTGTTCTTTGCCTCTGAATTGAGAATCAAACCTCCTGATTCTGTCCCCAAGCGAGGTTTTGGTAGCACTGTCCAAACCAGTGTGTCCAAGCCTCCATTCTCACCCTGCTGAAGGCTAGGACAGGCCTTTTAAATTCAGAAATCCTTAATGCACACGTGTACGGGCTCAGGCTGATTTTTTTATGAGCACATCCAAGTTGGAGAAGATTAAGTGGAATTAAACATGGATGCCTTTTTAACAGAACCCTCTCCCAGAAGAGATCCCTTTTTTCAGCGCTCACTCCAAAGACTCCTCTAGCAGTGTTAGATTTGACTGCAAATGACAAGCTGTACACAGGAACCAGACATTTATGTCCCTATCATCACTTATTAACTGTTGTTATTGTCGCTGACAACGTCGTGATAATAATAGGGATCCTCTCAACAGCTGGCTTGAAGATGTAGGAGTTTATGACACTCAGAAGTGTCTCAGCAGAAGTGACAGGTAGAAGGCTTGCTCAGAAGCAATTTATCCTGGGAAGAGAATATAAAAGCCATCCGGGGTGGCTGAGACCTTGGGGGGTCTTTGCTAACCCGCAGGATTTGTTGTAGAGGTTGAAAAGCAGCAACATCTCCTTTTAATAAGCTATCACCTGTAAATCACTCCCCAGTGCCAGCAGGCTGCAGCTCATCCAGGAAAATCACTCGTGGGGAATGGTGGTGTTGCAGTAAACACGGTGAGGGCAGCTGTGGATGGGTGGAAAAAAGCAGGAGAAGGAGCTGCTGACCGATTCAGCATGGAGGGGATGTGCTCAGGGGTTGATTTCCTTCAGCTCCTGTGAGGTGGGAGATTCTTCTGAGAGGGGTTTGGCTGCTTGAAAGGCTCAGGCCTGGAGAGTGGGAAATGCCTTCAGCTTCCCAGATTTTTGTTTTACGGGGATCTGAGCCTTTCAGGCACCACCTCATGTGCAGTGGGAAGAACTGCATCCTGTGTCCTCATGCACATGCACTTCTCCAAACTCTGCTCCACCACAGACCTACCAGCCAAGGCCCCAGGATCCCTCACCACCTGCAGCTCAGGCTTTGATGGGACTGCTGTGATGACGCGAAAATCATGGATGTAGGCTAAAATCAAACAAAGGATTTGAAAGCACTGCTTCTTGATGGAAGGATGTCATGGCTGGACACGAAATAGATTGACTCCATGGAGCTGTCAGCAGAGAAAGAAGTCTTTATTTACAATTCCAATAGTTTCTTTTAGAACACGCTGCGTAAAAAGGTCTGTTATTGCTCCATGGCACTGACACTGCTCTCCATTGGGTCAGGAATAGGAAACAACCCCTGGGACAGTTGTTCTGGCAAAGGGAACACTGTTTGCTGAGCCTGTGCTGAGAAACGCAGAGAGATGTTTTGGAAAGAGAAACTGTTGGCAGCTTTCCCTTGGGAAAGGAGCTGGCAGTGGTCAGCGAGCTGAAATTCAGGCTCAGAAATGTCGAGCTCAGAGAAGACCAGCCCCACATGAGTTTCTCAGGGATGGTTGGAAGGACAGCACAGCCTGAGCAGCCCGAGGTCATGCCCTGCTGGGTGGGAGGGACCTCAGCAAGGCTTGGAATGCCTTGTTTTCAGGGCTTAAATACTCATTACTGTCCTGTGAAGTCCCTAATTAAGCTAATCCTAGTTTATAATAGTGTGCCCAAAGGAATATTGTGGTGGGTGGTTGGCAGCTCGGCCTTGGACAACTCAGTTCTCGTGCTGGGGTTCACGGGGTGGTGCCCTGCAGAGCCAGGAGCTGGATTTTGTGATCCTTGTGTGTCTCTTCCAATCCAGGGAATTCTGAGCCTGTGAACTGCTGAGGGCTCCCTTGTGAAGGCCATCCTGGGCTACCCAATGCCCTGATTATCCATCACTGGCCTCCGCGGCTGCCGCTGTCCCTGCTCCACCAGCTGCAGGAAATCGTCCCCCCTGTCCAAGGAAATAAATCTTTACACCTTCTCCAGCCGTGATCTAACGATTCTGGATGATCCAAATAAGATGGCTTCGGCAACGTGTTACCTGGAGCTGGAAGAGGCAGGTTCCAGCCGTGACAAACCAAAGGCAGGGGGAGCATTATTAGCCAGGCTGTGTCTCCCAGGATTAGAGGCAGGAGATCTAATATATAGAAGGACCCAAGGGTGAGATTATCTCGGGATAATACACCCTTTAGGTTTTGAAACTGCAGCCAAAGCAATCAAACCTGTTACCATAGCATTCGTTTTAATGCACAGATAAATTTGTAGCCCTTGTTTATATAGCTCATCCTCTGGAGGCACTAATATGATTCCCTTTAAAACTCAAGTTAATGAGAAAATAATGGAGCATTGTGGATATAAGAAACATTTTTTTCCACTGTCGCTGTCATCATCTTTTATACAGTCAGACTGATCTTTGAAAGTATAAGTTGGATTTATTTTATGTACCACAAAACCTTTAAAAAATCTTTCTTTAAACTGAGCTTTCTGATTCCAGCCTAAAGCCAGAAATACTCACTGTCTAAACATATTTATAAATCAGTGTATCACCCGTAAATCTTACCTTATCCCTAATAGGAAATTCAAAATTGTAACTCTCGAAACTTCACCTTGGCAACACACATTCTTATTTTATTGGCTTTCCTGGACAGAAAGCGCTGATGAGATGGGGAATGTGGCCAGGGAATAGGGATTGCATCTCCCTGGCTGGGTGCAGTGAGCTGTGTAACGAAGCCATGTGTGTTCACTTTCCTTTGGATGCGGCACTGCAGCAAACCTTCAGCCTTTGACAAGGTTTTTTTAAAGGTTCTTTTTGCTCCATAAGTTGTCCTTCAATCCTTCTGGACCAGCTGAGGAGCTCCATCCTCATGGAACGTCCTCCAGTGCAAGGACAAGGCGTTGCCAACGTTGACATCAGCAGGTCTGATAGGAGCTGGTACCAAAGCTCAATAATTCACTTAGTCTGGGAAGGATTGGTGGTCTGTACATAATTCACATTATCTAGCATTTATTATTCATGCCTATAAACAAACACCTCTGTGGATTGGGCCTTCAGACGTTTCAAACTTCCTAAGATTTAATAACAACAGAAGTAATGTGATTTGCTGGGACTGACGTTTTATCCTTGGCCTCTCTTGAAGATTGTGGGAGCTTTGGTTTGAGCGGGAAAACTTCAAGGCTGTCGTTGGCTGTGTCTCTGGTGAGGGCATCTCCTTCGCAAAATTCATATTGTTACTCCAGAGCTTTTGTCTCTGCTGCCTCTGGTTCTTAATCTCACCTGAATTTGGTCCTGGTGCTGCTCTCCTTTAATTCAGAAGTGTGGCCGTGCCAAACCACGCCTGCTCTTCCCTGCACCTCTGTGTTGCTCCTGTCCTGGGGACGCTTTGGTCTGTCTGGAGAGGCAGAAGGATGAGAGAGAAGAGAGAAGACAAGAATGTAATAATAACAACAATCTTGTGGGGTCGTGAACGAGTTAAATTTCATCTCCCTGGGCTTCTGCAGAGTTTGGTGCCTGGTCCACGAAGAAGAGCTGCATTTTGTTTCTCCCCCTGGACATGCAGGTTGAGGTGGTGCGATATCCCAGGGTTTTTGAAGCCTCGTTTCCACACAGCCCAGTGTCAAGGCTTGCAATCCTGCTGTTAAAATGGAAATGTAATTTCCAAAGTGCCGGGAAGTCACTAATGAAGTCAGCCCCAAACGAGGGAATTGGAGAGGATTGCGTTGTTAGAGCCACTCAGAAATATCATCTCAGTTGTCAGCAGTGGCAGGAGAAGGGGTGCAAGGCCTTGGCTCGGGGTTTGTGGCTGAGCACAGCAGCACAAAGTGTCAGGGCTGAATTCGGATTTCGGGAATCGAGGACAGAGGCTGCGCCTATTAAAAGCCAGGACTGGGGATTTGATAAAGGCCAGACTTAATTCTGCTGTTCCTCAGGCTGTGGACAGCTCACCGGAGTGGGAGGTTCCTCCTCCAGCTCGCCCGCCTCTGTGGCACCCAACCTCTCCTGCTCATCCCTGTTTTCCCCAGTGCTGTGGAGCTGACACAGTTGGAGTCAGACTTAGCCTGTCCCGCGGGGATCTGAGCAGGAAAACCAGTCCAGTTTTCCTCCTGACAGACTTACGTTAAATAAGTTTATGTTTCTAATTGCTCTGGGACATGAAACACGTATGGAAAGATCTCAAGGGATCGGATTAAGTAGTTTTAATTATGACTCTGGCCTCTACGGAGAAGCATTTCTTGAGGAACATTAACAAATATACTTTTGTATTTTTGACCCCACTTGGTGGGGGGGAATTTTCTGAATCTGAAAAAGAGAAATTAATTTAAATTCAGTGATGGCGGCTCATTAATTCTGCGCACCTGCTGTGATCTACCAGGTACAAATGGAGGTATCACAGGTAGGAATTGGGGATCTGATCCACACTCCTTGCAAATAACCCAGGCTGTTGGAAAGGCCAGGGATCCAGTGAGGTTAGTTAGGATGCCCTCACACCTCTGGGCAGATGTAAAATCGTTCTCCACTCTGTGTTTCCAGCATTAGAGACACCAAAGGGCCCCATTTCTGTTCCTTTCCCTGGGGACAATTTCAGTTTAGCTGATTGTGCCTCTGGGAAAAAAATCCTAATATTCAATCCCATTTCCCCTCTAATCCCATTTACCCAACTTGTAGCCCCCAAAAGGATCCTTCCCCTCCTTGGGGTGTTTGCCCCAGGGAATTTTAGACCGTTCTTGATGTTGCCGTGTAATTATAGCTCAGCTGATCTCCACGGGTTCCATATGTGCCAGCAAACAGGGAAAACATCCTGAATGAATCCATTCAACTCTGATTCATTTTCCTGAGCTCTCACCAGCTCAATTTCACTGCATTTGGTGTTTGACTTGTAAAGCAGAAATCCCCAACTGCTGCTGCAGGATGGATATTCCACTGAACGGGGAGAAAGGATTATGTAATAATATCAACAATAATTATAATAATAACAACAGTAATAATGATAAATGAAAACAATAACAACAACATCATAACCATCATCTCAATTTTTTTATCTTGCCTGGGAAATATTCAATTTTATTTTGAGGCTTACTCAAATGAATTTTAGCTGGAGTTGGGGTTGTCAGAGCCCGAGCCCAAGTCCAGTGAAGACTTCCAGCTTATTTTAATGCACATGATCAGATTGGGATTTGAAACCTCGGGTCTTCAGTTTTCAAGATCCTGACTGACACAGATCAATGGATTTTATTCCAGAAACTCAGCTGGGACAGTTAATGCCCGCTAAGTTGGAGACAGTGGGGTCCAGGCAAGTGCCAAAGTGCTCTTCTGAACTGGACATTATTAATAAAAAAAAAGAATTTGTGGCTTGATATAAATGACTGGAAGCGCAGTATTTTAACTATTTATTGAGACAAGCCAATGAGATAAGGAGAGGAGATAAACTAATGCATAATTTGCCATTTGTTGAGTGACTATTCCAATGTTTTTCACCTTTTCCACTCAAATGGGCCTTTATTTCCTGCGTTTAAGACCCCCTTCCCTTTCCAGTAAAATAAATTCTCCTCCAATCTGTGACCATAATTCCCAGTTCTGTGTTTGGGAAGGTTGCAGGTGTGACTGGGGGATTGTGGCATAGGTGGAATGGGGGAGTAAGCATTGGACTTTTTATTTCATTTTGGGAGATAATAAGATTTTAAAGCGCCTTGTGTCTTCTAATTGCCTTTGGAGCTGCAATCAACTGGTTGAGAAAAGCAGCAATAAAAAAATCAAATTGTGACTTCTCAGAATTAAATTCTCAAGGCTTTTCCTCAAGGATAGGTCATTTTTGCATATTTTACTGTGGAAAAAATATTGCTGGAGGGACAAAAGTACATCAATGATTTGGTTAAATCATGGTTGTTCTGTGCATTTTGATCCAGAGCAGTCCTTCCTCACAGTTTTAGAAATGCTGTCCATTCACAGCTTGATTATCTCAGATCACCTTCAGAGCTTTGCAGAATCTATGTTTTTCTCAAGAATCCAGTGATGTTAGAATTTATCTCCCAGTAGGAAATTGTCATTTCAAGTGCAGAGATACAAACAACAATCCTTTTTTTTTTTTTCCTTTCAAAAATAACTTATCTAATACTATAATGCCAACATTAAATAAATCCGGGGATGGAACAAGGGGCTACATAAATAATTCACTTTAGCTATTAATGAAGTACCTGTGCTAATACTCATGGATTTATTGCACATTAAATCCACCCAGAATTTTCCTGCTGAAGACAAACAAAGCAAAAGGGTTTTAAAGGAAGAATTGAAATAATGTGGAAGCACACAGCTGACTTTTATAAATACATGAGCAAATACATGTTGATTGCTACTCCATGCTGATAAATGCAGCCTATTGAAAACTGGGAGAAGGGAAAATGTCTGCTAAATATTACAGTGTGGCTGAATACTAACCAGGAAAGAGATTTCAACTTTATTGTTGGGAATTCCCCAAAGCTTTTGCTTTTGCTGGTGCCTCAATAGGCAGCTGTGGCACGCATAGGACAAACAGAACTCTGTGCAAAAACCTAAACCCCCCCCTAAAGGAGCTGGAATTGCAGAGGGACAGAACCCTGGGATAAAGATATATTTATATTCTCTATTCCTGGGGTAAAGATATATTTGTATTCTGTATTCCTGGGGTAAATAGATTGATGGGATTGGTGTTGTGCTGCTGATGGAATTGCTCTCGTTAGAACGAGCTGAATTAAATGAGTAAAAATATCTGGAAAGCTTTTCTAGGGGTTTTTGTTTTTCATTTTAGTCCCCTTGTTTAGTGAGAAATAAAAATCTCTTTCGAAGTGTTCCAATGTGTGAAAAAGAGTGAGCCAAACCAATCTGCCCCTCGAGGAGGAAATCCAGCTCTTCAAAAGGGACACCTTCCACTATCCCAGACTGTTCCAGCCTGGCCAGGGACACTTCCAGAGATCCAGGGGCAGCCACAGCTTCTCTGGGAACTCTATTCCAGGGCCTCCCCACCCTCCCAGGGAGGAATTCCTTCCCAATATCCCTTAACCCTCTCTCAAAAGGAAACCATTTCCCCTTGTCCTGTCCCTCCAGGCCCTTGCCCAAAATCTCTCTTGGGACCCATTTAGGTACAGTTTCATAAATATATGAGATATATTGAGTTGCTTTTTTGGGAATACATGTTACAGCATCACAAACGTTATGATGTCATTCAGCTACATTTTTTTTTAATTTTATGTGAAGATTAGCAAATGCGAACTGAACAATTGTTTGAATTAAGTGAGAAAAAGTTCATCTAGTGAAAACCAGACTCCCAGACTCCTCTTTTCAAGTTTCTGGGCTGCTACATCCAAAAATGAGAATAATACCTACAAACACACCAAAAAGGAGGGAGCAGCAGTGTGGAAATTAGTGTAATCTCATGGGAAAATGATAAGAACTGCAGCTGTGCTTGCCCGCCCTACTGATCCCAACCTTCAGAGTCCTCCAAACTGAATTGTAAAATAATGATCTCCTTTTCTGTTTTCTCCCAAGATACACAGTAATCCCTGATATAAAAATACGTGAAGGATATACATATTTAGAAAGAACTAATATTAAAATGGAGAAGGCCTCAAACCAAAGCATTTCCATCATTTTCAGCTCATATTTGAACTCAGTTCTAAATTCGTTGCCTGGGTTGGTCTCTGTCTAATCCTTTTGTTTATAACCTGATTTTCGGGGGGAAGATCAGACTGTGGTTTTAACAGGAACATTTGGCTGGTGCAGCGAGCACACATACTGAAATAATCTGAAACAGCCTGTCTGCTTTAGCTTTTTAAAGCTCCTGATATTCTTTTTTTTTTTTCCCCCTGATGATTTCAAATGGCAGCGTAGTAAGAGCAGCAGACAGGCCTGGGAGAGGCCCATCACTGTCACCAGCAGTGGGTGCCAGGCTGTTGAACAGAGCAGAGCTGGTAACCGGCAGAAGAGATGTTAATAACTTTAATTGGAGTTCCCCAGCTCCCCGGGAGCGCTTTAATAAGGTCACTGGTGTCAGGGCAGTGCTTCACGGCCCCGCGTGTCTCGGCGCGGGCGAAGGCCTCATGGGTGGCACTTGGGCAGGGTGCCACCCTGGGGGACACCCTCCTCCTCTCCAGCAGGAGCCGGTGGTTTGTTTGGGGAGCAGCAGCTGTGCGGGCGGGCTCTGCACTCCCTGCACTGCAGGGTTGTCTTTTTGTCTGTTCTGTTTTACCAGGGACCCGTTGTGACCCGATTGCAGATGGCAGCTGGTGCCATCCAGTGCCTCTGTCCTCTGGTGCCCTGAAGACATGCAAATGGGAAAGGAATGCAAGGGACGGCTCCTTTGTATGAAAACCACTATGTTGTGCATAATATATAACCACTCTTTCTTCCAGGCTGCTGCTGGTTTGTTTTTCCTAACGTGCCTTCTTCCTCTCCTGCACCTCCTGCCACCAGGTCCAAAATAAAACCAAGAGGACCAAAAAAAGGAAAAAAAAAAAGACTGACAACAAAGAATTATTCTGGGACTTTTGAGAGAAACCAGGATATTTATGGATTTACTCTATTCCCTGTGATAACAAGTTTCTGAGATGGTAATACACTGTCAAATATTTTTCAAGGTTAACAGTTTGGGGACACAACACAATTATGTTGCAAGTTGTCGGCAAGATTAATTAAGGGTGTTTCAGAGATATGGGAGAAAAATTGTTCCAGCAGCTATTAGAGGGTGAGTAATCCCAACTCGAAGAGTAGTTCCCCTTCAGTTCAGTCCTCCTCAGAGAAAATATTCCCATGTTTAAGGCATACTCAGAAGCAGATAAAATGTGCATGTTTAGGCTGAGAAGAGCAGTGATGGGGAAGCAATTCTAGACACAGCCCACACAGTCTCACAACCAGAGCTGAGATGGCCCCACAAAGGTTATTTTTAAATATTTTTAAATAAATATTTCCCTGGGCCAGAAAACACCAAAAGATCTCCCACAGGCAAAGAAGGTAGAGGTGAGAGCCAGGCTCAGCAGAGCTCCCCTCAACATCAGCAACCACTGAGAGGGCAGTGGGGACCTTTTTACCCATCACTGACAGAAAAAAAATATTGGGCCAGTTAATAAAACACCAGGGACCGTTTGTGAAAATAATTGCAAGGTCCAGAGAAGCGTGAATATGAGAGATCTTAAATAAAAGAGAAAAAAACCCCATCAGCAACCCAGCGCTTTAATCAAAGCACTGCAACCAATACACATACCTACCCATCTATCTATAATCTTATATTATTTTTAATCTTTTTTTAAATCCCGGTCACTAATGAGGGATAATGCTGGATTGAGGAGGGCCAAAGAGATTTATTGATACCAACTCAGAGCCGTGGCTGTAAATCAGGACAGTGAAGAAGTATGCCACTGCTGGCTTATGTTCTCTTCCTGCAAGAGGACAGGGATGAATGAACAAGTGTCTGAATGAATGACTGAATAGATGAATGAATGAAAGAATGAATGCATCATCGAATAAATACATTAAAATACCTTGCCAGCTCGCAGGGCTCGCATGGAGCTCTTCGGGGCCTTCGTACAAAGAGAGGCAACGGCGGCCTTGATTTATCATAAATTAAAATCTGCTTTGCCCAATCCCCCCGGGCGTTCAATTTTTACGGAAGGTCAAGAGGTGCTTTGCATTAGGAGGAAATGCACCCCAGTGTAGCTCCTGTTTGCCATGAGGAGCACCGAGCTCCCGCTGCCTGCCGGGGCCGCCCGGGTCCCCAGGGCCACCACAGGGTGACACAGCAGCACAGCCCACATTTGGTGCAATAATCAGCCTTTTTCTCCCTCCTTGCAGGGCTCAAGGCCCTCTCCTCCTTGCTGACCAGAAGCTCAGCCTGTATTTCATAGAATTAGGGAATCAGGGAATTTTTTTACGTTAGCAAAGACCCGTCAAGGAGTCCAACCTGTCCCCCAGCACTGCCAAGGCCACCACTGAGCTCTGTCCCCAAATACCATTCCTACACATCTTTTAAATTCTTTCAGGGATGGCTTTTCCACCAGTGCCAGGTCTGGACAGCCCTTTTTCTGAAGAAAATTTTCCCAATATCCAACCCCTCTCCTCTGGTGCAGTTTGGGGGCATTTCCATTTGGGTTAGATTTGTGATCCCTCTCTGAAGTTTAATTCTAGGCTTGCCTGCCACGCAGCAGAGTGGCTTCTTGTCCTGGGCCAGGGGTGGGAAGGACAGGTGGAACCCTGACAGGGACCCAGCGACCGTTGTGGCTTTTCCATCACAGGTGCCAGGTACAGAAAGAACATTCCCAACCCCTCCGCCAGCCCCAGCATGCAGAAACCACCTCTGGGGCTTCATGGGACCAGTTCTATTCCCTTTGAGAAGACTGGGGTGATCCAAATTTAATTATTTTGTTGTTTTGTTTGGTTTGTTTTTTCCTTTATTTTTTCTGAAAACCATCTCTGCTTTGAACTTTGCACTTGTGTTTGATTCCCTTCCCCTCTTCTCTAACGAGGTCCAGGAGGATGAAGCTCTTCTAGCCTGAGATGAAGGTCCTCCAAATGAGAAGTACAGAGCCATGGCTGCCAATTTAATTAGCTCTCATGCATTCACATGCAGATGGAAGGATTTTTGGAAGGAGAGAATCTATTCAAGATGAATAAATTACTTCAGTTTTTAAATAACTAAACCAGCAGTTTTATTCCCCACTGCTAATATTTCTGTCAGTCAGGTCAAGGATAATGAAGCAAAATTCTAGGAAGGGTGACCCAAACCTTGGCTTTTTTTTTTTTTAATTGCAAATGTTCCCATTTGTAAAACCCACATCTGCAAGTACAAAATCAACAGTTAAATGTTTGCCTTTTCTGTGTCCGTATTTCTCCAAGGAGAGAAGATTTTTACTCAGATTTCACTTATAACACTCTGCTGAAGTTTCTAAAGGAAGAACAAGTCTTCTAAACTTTGTTCCTGATATTATTTTTACCTGTGGGTAAATATGTTCTCTGCTGTTAATAGAGTCAGTGTTTTCCTTCCCTTGTAAGAACTTTTTCCATGAGTCTCCACCATGGTTTAGAGGAGTTCTTTTTCTCCCAATTTTTCTAAGTTTATTTCTAACTTCTATTGAAAAGAAAAAACAGGAAAACCCAACCCTATAAGGGAACATGGCTTGTGGAACAAAAGAAAATGACCAAAGTATTATGGAAGATATCAGAGATATACAAAGAGCAAAGTGCGATGTAGCAGGACCCGGGTTTTCTGTTTTAGGAAACCACTCCCAGCAGATGAAATAACTGCTCAAAGCAGGTGTTTGTTCCGAAAGCCGCAGCAATGTTGCTCTGTCGTGTCAGATGAAATCATCCCTGCTGCATCATGCTCTGTTACACCACGTCGTGGACGTGTGGTGGGGAACCCAGCGCGGAGTAACGGGATGTGACAGACAGCATTTAGCAAAAATATTCACGTGCTTGACTCAGACCCCTGCCATCAGCTCGAATCAGGGAGCGTGGTCCCAAGGGAGGCTGACAGATGGACGTGAATTCACCGCGGAGCAGCATCCAGGGGGAAATCTGAAACTTTCTCGTACCTGGTCCTGGTCCTGCCGATGGTTTTGCTGCGCCCAGCTCCTCTTTCTCAGCATTTCCTCCCCTGCTGTGAGCAGTGAGACGGGTTGGTTCTCGTTTATTTTGACATAACTCGTGACTTTCACATGAGGGATTAATCACATATTTGGTACAGAAGTGCTGTCAACTGACAGCTGATGGAATTGCTGTAAACAGTTTGTATATGAGCGGAATTATGAACTACATGAAAAGGTGTTTGGGCTCTGTATGTTAAGAGAGGGGCTATTTTAGGGAGCAAGAGGCTTATCTCTGAAGATACCTCTATTTTGCAGTGACAGTCTTTTTGATGGACTTGAAAATATGGAGACTTCGTTATTGCTCTTGAAGGAACTGGTTTATGGTAATACTCCTAAAAAAAGGTTTAGGAAATAAGTGCATGTTCATGGAGACAAAATATCAAATATAAACCAGGTAGTTGAGGTGCAGAACTTGCCATAGATGGATTTTCATAAATATCAGTCCTGACCTAGATGGCAATTTCCAACCCAGAGGGCAGGACTTGGACAGGTACAGAACCGTGGTGTGTTTGGGCACAATTTGTCCTGGCAGAAATTCGGGTGAGAGATCCTCATTCCAGGTATTAAAGAGGGTTTCAGGGGTGCTGGTGAAGGTAGTCCAGGAAGATCTGGCTGCTGAAGTGGGAACAAATTTACACATTGGCTGGAAGCTTCTCCTCCTTATGAGGAACAAGACATTCAACAGTTTGCAGGATTCTGAAAAGAATTTCTGAAAAAAAAGTTTGTATTGTGTCTGGAGTTCATAGAATCCACTGTCCTTTGTCCACCCACCCTTCGCAGAGGGAATTTTCAAGACTGGTCTCATTCAGACACTCGTGGTTCAGTCTCCCATCAGCAGTTTTGTCCAGATGTGTTTTATGGGAGTGGCAGTAAATGCCGGCAGTAATGCTGCTGATGGAAGGTGCACCTGGGGAATACACGGGCTCATTTCACGGCTGGAAGGTCCACGGCCTCCTGCGTGGTGGTCTCAGCCCTCTGCCTGAAGGATGCTGAGGGAAGAAAGCTGTTACAGAATCATGGAATGTCCTGAGTTGGAAGGGACTCACAAGGATCATCCAGTGCTGCACGTGTTCCTGCACAGACACCTCAACAATCCCACCCTGGGCATCCCTGGGGGCGCTGTCCGAACCCTCCTGGAGCTGTGGCAGCCTTGGGGCTGTGCCCATTCCCTGGGGAGCCTGGGCAGTGCCAGCACCCTCTGGGGGAGGAACCCGATACCCAACCTGTACGCAGAGTCACTGTGGAAAATTCAACCCGTGCAAAGAAGAAGAAAGGAAAACCACTGACCGTCTGTTTCCTTTGGCATGTGCCATCTTAGCTGATACTAGGAGCAAGTTTTATATCTGAGGAATTAATTCCTCCTGGCTCTCGGGACATTTGGGAAGCAGGCCTGCTTTGCGTGGCCCCCAAGTGCCCCTGGGTGAGCGCCCTGCCCGCGCTCGCCCCGCCAGCCGCCGCCGTGGCTGGGTTTATGCTGGTGCTGTTCAATCTTCCCTGGAAGCCTCAGGAGCCTCCTGGCCTCGGGCAGTCTCCTGGAGACGTGGGGATGGCTGGGATGGAGTTCCTCAGCCATCTCCGCTCCTGCTGCTGGGCCCACGGGCTGTGGGCCAGTGGCCCCGCGGGGATGCGCAGCAGAGCCCCGGGAGGGTGAGCCCTGGCTTGGCCAGATTCCCGTGGGATGGCAGGGTGGGAGGCTTGCCCAGCAGCCCAGGGGAGATGGGATGAATAAATCCTTATCCAGAGGGGAAGAACCAGCTCTGGGTGAAACAAACCCAAAGCCCAAAGGGCCCACGCCTGCCCCGGGGAGCTGCTGAGCGTGGGGGAACCCCCAGCCTGCTGCCGGCTCTGCAGCACTGGCACATCCCTGCTGCTCAGCCTGGAGCTGAGCCTTCACCGGGCATTCCAGGAGGTGCCAGAACATGTTAAAAAATGCTGCTTCTCGCTCCTGGTCACACCAGCCTCTCCTGCAGTTTATAAGGAAAGATTTCTGCCCATCTCCCAAGGGATTGTGCCTTTGGAATCTGCCTGACTTCGGAATTTGCCGTTCCAAGGGTTTTGTGGAAGAAATCCTTTGAGCAAGCGTGGTGTTCACTTCTTACCTGATGAAAAATAATAAAAGAGTGATTAAGCAATTAATACTGGATGTTGCTTAACAGTTGTAAGAGGTTTACTTAATAATATTTTCCTGATGCTTTTTCCCCCCTAATTTAGGAATAAAACAGTCATAATTGAGCATGCTATTCTGAAGCTCCAAATTACACTGTGGAGAGAATTGAAGGAAACACATTTCTTTGATTTGAATATTTTTCTCATTAGCAGGACGTTCAGAATAAAGCAGAAATATTTGATGCACAGAGCCTGTGGCAGTATCAAGTTAACACTGGCGTGCTCCCGCATTTTACCTCATGTTTACTAATCACTCCAAAAAGAAAGGTCACATCTTTCATCACAAAATGGAAACTTTCTGACAGCAAACAATTGGATTTTCAGTACTCCATTTGAAGTGGATTTTAGTGTGGAAAGTGAGAGCCCAAGGCAATGGATGAGGTAACTGAGCAGAGCTGTGTTCTCGAGGTGTTGGGTACCACAAACTCTGAGTAAGGGCTCTCTCAGCTGTGTCAAGGTATCATGCTGTTCTAAAAAAGGGATATCTGAGTCGAAATTGTTTGGAGAAGAGAATAAATAAGGTTTGGGTAGGTGTTGGAGTGCAGTTTTGACACTGCTGCATGTCTGGGTCAGGCTGCTGCAGGACAAGTCAGCCTGAAGGGTAGGAGAGCCACAGTTACCTGCAGGGTGTTAAACCACATTCCTCCTCTGAAGAGTCTTTGTTTTGTCTCCTCTGTGCCCCCACCACGGCCTTCTATCTCTAGTCTTCTGATTTTTTTTCTTTTTTAAAGACCTGTGTTTTGACAAAGTGAATTTACTTGGCAGCTGGGGAAAAAAAAGAAACAAACTTTTTTTCCCAGGTAGAAAATACAGCTTGGTATTTTCTCAATCAAAATGCTCCCCATGTCATTTCTTCTGTTTCTCTCTCCTTCCCGTTCCTTCTGCTCCAAGCAGAGTAGAAGCCCAGAAATCCTTTTTGGCTGGGTGAAGTAATTTCTGCCTCCCTGGGAGCAGTTCCCACCCGTCCCTGGGTACAGAGCCAGTGCAGGGAGCTGCGAGTGGATGTGACCAGAGCGCAGTGCTCAGAACTCCTCTTCACCCTCCCCTGGGCTCTGCTGCCAGTTCCCCTTGAGACAAAGAAGTGAAATCAGAGGAGTGACCAGGAAATATCACTGGCTCTGTTCTTCCTTCCCCTCCACTGGTTGCACAGAATCAGCCGCCTCCAAGGAGTCTCGCAGGCGGTGACACTGGGAGGACACAGCCTTACCCCTGGCCAGGCTTTACACCTGTCTCCTGGAGAAATCACTGCCATGAAAAGATGCACAGGTTGCCCGCAGCTCTGGCGGGCACGGCACACACGTAAGTGAGATTGATTTGAGTTCTGGGCATCATTAGTGCAATAAAAACTGCGATTTTTTTTTTTTTTAGTTCAGACCTACGGGCCATTGCATAGAAGAGTAATCATAAGACAGAAACGAGTTTCCTAGTTAAAAATTAATTCCCTCGACTAAAAATATAATCAAACGATGTCTACAGTATTTTATGAAGAGCTGGGAGGATAATAAAATTTAAAGCAGTGCAACATTTGCATTTTGTTCATTTCTATCCATATTTTCCCATAGACTGCCTTTCTGTGTGCTTGTTAATCATATGCACTGCTACAGTCCTGGCATTTTAACATCACTGTTCACATCAAGATTGAAAGGAAACTAATTACAATCACATTTCAGGGTGGTTGTTCAAAGCTCGTTCGGCACCAGCTACAGCACGGGAGCCTTGACCTTTATTTGTAAGCATGAAAATAAGGCAAAGATGAAAGATTGGTTTTCCTGCAGCTCATACCCAGGGATCAGGAGGCCCTCCCGAGAGGCAGAGGTGTGGGAAGCCTCTCTCCTCTCCTCTCCTCCTCACCCATGCTGGCAGCAGAGGCCAGTAGTGCTATGCAGAAGCTCTGCTCCACTGCAGCAAGAGGTGACCGAAAGCTCCACGGTATTTTTCAGCTCTCCCTCCAGCTGGAAGAACGTGGGAAGAACCAGCAAACCCGAGGAGTCTTTCCGACCCCCGTGCAGAGCTTTGCAGGGATTTGTTTGCAGGGCTTGGTGCTGCACTCGGTGCTCGGCTGGTCGAGGCATTGGCACGTGTCAGCTCCAGGCAGTGCCACGGTCTCTTCTGCCCCTCACTGCGTGGCTTAGCAACACTCACAGCGCTCAGGTGGATGCACTGGGGCAGAATAAGGTTCCCCAAACCTTAGGGACTGCAGGTAATCCTAGTGCAATCCCTGGTTTCACTCAGTGGGAATGCATTGAGAGCCTGCTGCAGGGCAGATTTATCCACTGGGTTTCACCTTCTGTGTCCCTGAGTTTCCCAAACTGCTGCTTTAATAAATCTGTGCTATGCCGAGAACGAGCTGAGGGTTGGTTACACAAATGGGTCTCACCAGGAGCTGCAGCTGGGGGGGGGCTGTCCCCAAATGCTCCTTGCAGGGTCACTGCCCGGAGTTCAAAGCCGAGCCACGGCCAGTGCTGACCCCCAAAGGATCTCCTGAGCTTCCACCCGTGCTGGGCTATCACAGCTCTCCCTGGCACGAGTTCATTGAGGAAAGTTCAGCAGCCCTGCAGTGAAACAATCCCGTTCTCCTCCCACAGTGTGCTTACCCTGCACAGCCGCTGCCTGCGCGCGGCCCCGTGGCCAGGCAATCTCTGCTGGAGCCCTGGCGTGCAGAGGGATTTTTGGCAGGATCCGCCGGGTAATTTGTATCTCCTGGTTGGAAAAGCTCTATTTGGGGCACCAAGCAGTGAGAGAAGGGAAACTCATCTCACACCCAGCTCCCAGCCTCCCTCGGCCTGCTGAGGGCAGAGGACCACCTGGGCCGTGCCGAGGATACAGACCTTGCATGCTGCTGGGACCCTGGATGACACTGAAACCAGGGAGCAAAGATGATTTTGCAACACTTTTTTTTTTTTTTGTGGTGTATTATCCTCTCTGCATTCCTCAAAGCGCAAATTTGCCCAGGCAAATATTTACAGAAACTGAGGGAAAAAATAGACTGGTGCTATAGACGCTGCAGCAGTGAACTTCTAATTACAATCCACAAAGTATTTATGAATAAATTTGTCTATTATTTGTCTAGTTCGAGCACCGCATACACTTTGCCTTGTACCATTACATGCTGAAGGAAACAATATGCAGCATGAAAATGAAAACAATTTGACTTAATTATTTACACCATTACCGCCACTTTGAATTAGGCCTTCCATTTCTTCAGGATTTTGTAAAATTTAACCGGTAATTACGCTTGCTTAATTAATTTTATTTATCTACTACTACAATGAGATCAAAACAAAAAACCTACCAGAATGCAAAGTACAGGCTGTGTCCCCTAATTGTAAATGTTGCTTTTAAGCCTTTATGATAAAAATGTAGTATTTTGTAGCATTTCATTTCAAGCGTATCTGGCCATGCTCCAGTACTATTTAAGCGTAAACAGGAAAAGCCTTGGAGGACGAGTAATCACACTTAAATGACACGAAGATCATTATAATGATGTTCCAAAAACATGGCAAAATTAGATATTGCAGAACTGTTTTCTCCTCTGAAGTGTTCCACCAGATGGTGAAGAGTGCTGAAACTGAAGATCCGAGAGAGGGGAGGAAAAACATCCCCGCACTTCCCTCACGCTCCCATCCCAGCTTGTCTCAAGTGGCACCTCACACCTTGGCTCCGTCAAACCTCCCAGCTCGAGATGACACCGAGGTGTTTGAGTGCTGAATCACAGCCTGGGAAAGCCCTGCCTTGTTCCAATAGAGTTGTCAACCGGATTTATTTGGAGCCGAGGCCGAATGAACACGTCAGCAGAAGTTACGGTGCTAATTTGTGGAACTCTTAATGAGATATTTTCAGAGCTCATAAAGAGGAAGAGCCATGTCATTGAATCACTGCACAATGAGTGCGTTTTGGTCCAGGAAAAGAGTTGGGTGTTTATCAGAAATGCACTGGGAGTGTTTAGAGGGGTCTAACAAGGCCTATGCAAGTGGAGTTTATATAAAGGGGGAGATGTCTGTGTGTGTTGCTGCTCTGCAAAATGGCCACAAGTGAGGTCAGTCTGCACCTTTATCACTATTTGTCTTCCTTTCCAGAGGACTTGACAAAGTTGCTTTCCACAGGACCTGCTATGTCTTCAGATGGTTTTTGTTATTTTTATTTTGTTATTAGAAATACCTGAGAAATATACAGAAAATTGGAATTACTCGTTGGACGAACATCTAATTTTGTTACTTAAATATTGGTCAGGGCGTTCTACTTTTAGGAATATTGGTGAACCTCAAGTACCTGCTGTCCATCCATCTATCCACCCATCCATCCATCCATCCACCCATGCCCTCCCAACTCTTTCAATATATATTGTGGGGAATCCAAAAATGAGCAAGGTGAAGTGTTGGGGTGCTGTGGTTTCTGCTGACCCATTCCCAGCTCCCTTTGGAAATCCTGACATGTCCTTGGAGACAGCAGAGTCACACTGGGGACAAGGACCCTGCTCTGGAGAAGATTTGGGCTGGGATGCACTGAAGAGAGAAGAGAAAAGGTACTTCTAAACCATCCACCTTCCTGAAATGTTGCATGTAAATGTATTTCCAAGCCTTCCACCTTCCTGAAATTATTGTTTTCTTAACATTTCCTCCGGAGCACACATGACAAATCCAGATCCACAGGAAAACTCGTCCTTTTTCGCTGAAAGATCCTGAAATGGAAGGTGACTTCATTCCTGACTGGCAGTCATTCTAATTCCATGCTGAGCGAGGGAACAGCCTCTTGTTCACTGTGTTACGAATATTTTTTGAGCTGAATGTTCTCAGTGTCCAAAGCATGGCCCACACGCTGCATTTGCTGCATTTCCATTGTTCAGAGCTAGCAATAAAAATCATGCAAAATTCTCCCCCCCTTCCATCCATCCCCATTCGAGGGACATTTGGAAATGGGGCTTGCAAATGGGAGAGGGCGAACACAATATCAGCAATCCAGTTTGCATCCAGCTCATCTGCTTAAGTGAGAAGCCTGTGCATGGCTGGGTTTCAATGGCCTGTGTTAAATGAAGGGCTGATTTCACCCCCCTGCCTTGAGGACAGAGGGCCATTTGCTGAGCAGCCGCTGTAGGTGACATTAAATGTCATCCCAACCATCCCTCTCGGGTGGCATCGGATGGGAAGTATCCCATAACCTTAAAAATTAACTCTGAACCAGTGGGGGCTTGCACTGATCCCACGTTGTTCCCAAGCTAAATAACTTGGGAGAACGAGCTCTCGGGGACACTGCGCCTCAGTTTTCCCTCTGCAAAACAGCAACACAAGGATTTTGGGAAAGCATTATTGCATTTTCACTTGACACGGATTATTCTCTCTTTAGAAGGGCTCTTCTACCAATGCCAAATCTTTCCAAAAACTTGATTTACCAACAAAACCACTTTACAATAATTAGTAACCTCTCTGTCTTGAGGAAGGCAAAGGTTTTGTTCTGCTGTCTGAGCTTAATTACGTTTTCAGAGCCGTGTCATGGAGGCTCAGATGAAATTCTTGCTTTGTGTGCAAGAAAGTCACACATTTGCATTTGTTTGACAGAAGCCCTGATCTCATCCAATATGTAGTGCTCAAATTTGGCAATGCTCCCGTTGGACATCTATTTTATATTCTGCCTAAATTCCAGGCAAAATATCATTCCTTGCACTTAAATGCTGATACCTTTGAGGGAGGGAATAAAGCCTGGTCCATCCAAATGAAATCCCCTGTGGGGCTGTGCATCAGAGCTCTGTCTCCACCAGCCAGCAGAGGCTGCTCTGATGTTAATGATTCATTATTAAATCATTCATTATTTTCAGTAATAAAGCACATGGAGGAAATCAAACCCAAACATTGAAATGATGAGATGGTCTGTGAGCCAGAATGCCACGGCATGTGCTGTGTGGGAGTAGGTTGGGAAGCAGCAGTCCCTAACCCAAGTCTCCTGGACAACCTGCTGCCCACTGGATTTTTCCGAAGCTGGGATGTGGCCAGGTGGGCTCCAGGAACAGCAGAGCACATCCTGCTTCTGATGAGATGGTAAAAACTGGGATTACTCTTGTAGCATATAAGTTCTGTCACTCTGGCCCTTAAAAACCCAGGGTTTGTTCAAGGAGGAGAGCTGTGGATTTTAATTGGATACTTGAAATAAACAGATTGTCTGCCCTTACTTAGCAAACGGGATTTTTTTTCTTTCCCAGTTATTAATTTCCTTAAATGTAAAGTGACATCTAAAATGAAAACAGTTTATTGCTTGCCAGGAGCAAAGCCAGCCTAATTTAAGAAATCCAGAATTAAAGCTTTTGAAGCATATCGGGGCATGTTTATAAAACAATTATCATTGCAAACGTTCTCTCTGCTCAATGCAGCCTCTTCAGGCCACCTCCAAAGCCTGAAACTTCATCACCAGTTGTCCCCACCCCGAAATGTTTCATCAGTTGCATAAAATCAGGTCATCCTTTGATTGCAGCTTCCCTCTGTCGACCCAGGAGTTGAATCCCAAACCGAACCCACCTGGAACGTATTCAATGCTGGGGAAAAAAAAAATTAACTCAGTGTTTAAAATTAAGTAGTAGGCTCATTATTAATAACTGACAGCAGACAAAGCAGCGCAGTGACCTCTCCAACAGAGCATTTAAATCTTTGCACAACATGCTCTGCTTGTGCTGGGCTGGTTTCACAAACAACAGCTGTGGAGTTCGTTAACATATGAATCCCCTTGAGGTAATTTGGAGGAGCCAAATGTGCTAAACTAAACACCTCATTAAAACAGTACTTTAAAAAAACAAAACAAACCAAAAAAAACCGACCCAACCCTAACCAAACCCCAACCTAATTTCACATTCCACTTCCACATGTGGAGATTCTATTGTGTGGAATCCATTCAGCTGCGTGGCTGGAAATAGTGGGGGTTAAAATCGGTAAAATATGGGTTTTTCTCTGCGGAGATGCACTTGAGACTAAAGTGCCTTTGAAGTGTGCCTGTCACAAAGAAGCAATTAACTGAGGACAATGATGTTTTCTTTTCCTCCCTGTTACTGAGCACAGGACACAAGTTTGTGCTCCATTTCCCTTGAGTCTGGGGAGGGAATGGACATAACCCAAGGGCCTCTGCCTTGGATGGGGCAAGGCAGGATCACACCGAGTGCTCCTGGGGTCACCGTGTCCCCCAGGGCGGCCTGGCAAGGGATTTCCAGAGAAATCCTCCGTGGAAACACTGCTGCGAGCCCAGGTGACCACACACAAGTGCTACAGACCAAAGAGAGCGGGAGAAACACGTCTGCAGAGGGCTCAGGTGCCCTGATCAAAATGTGCACCAAGAACAGCTGCTTTCAGTCCTTTTTTATTTCTCTGCGATGCTGCTGGGATAATTCTGCTGGGAAGAAGGTTCACAAGCTCCTTGGAGCTGCTCCTCCTGGAAAAGAGTGTCTCCTGCCCAGGTAACGCTGCTCAGTGAAGCACTGGAGCTTGAAAAAGTGATGTGGTTGTTCAAAAAAACACGCAGAAATCCGGGCCTCTCCTCAGAAAATCACATTTCTTCTCTGTCTCCAGCTGAATGTGTTGGTGAGTGGAAGGAGGGATGTGACGGACGCGTGTTTTATGGTCCACAGGGAATTTTACGATATTAAAAACAATAAGAAGATTGAGCCCCAAAACTGCCTGCCCCCAAAAATATGTAAATTTGTCACCCCTCTTTTTTTGCCACTGGTTTTCTATCTGCATTGAGATACTCTTTAAGAGATGCTCCTAGAATTTATTAATTCCTAAATGGGAGTGCAAGTTGTCTTTTAAAAATACAGATGTATTTTCAGGTTTTGATAATGATCTAAAAGGCAAATAACTGGGAATTTTTTTTGGGTATTAGAGTCTTATGAAGCAACAGCCCATTTTCCTTCTGGAAATTGTGGTTTAAGGTCCTCCTGAATGACCTCAAATTATAGGATGCTATAGAGCTCTGAGGTTTTTTGGCTTTTTTCCTCAAAAAAAAAAAATCTTACTTTAATGCTCCATCCACATCTATTTTATGTTTCCTTTATCAGGAAAGCATCAACCTAATTAGCGATGGTAATTTGGAACTTCCATAAGAAACCTCTCACATGGACAAAAACAACAGAAGTTGGGTAGCACTGAGGCACTTATGCATGCTCCATAGTTTTTATTTTCCTTTTTAAAGCCTTTATTCCTGAAACTTAGGCAAGAACTTGGCTTTAGGGAGCTGGGGAAAAAAAAAAAAAATCCCATGCCTACAATCTTATTTTTGTTCGCTTTAAAGCATAGCTTTATAACATGTTGGAATTTCCTCAAGGTTTTGTAAATACTTGTCTGAATTCCTCCCAGGTATTAGTATGTCATCCAAAAACCAGAAAATACTATTTATTCTCTGCAGGATTCAATCCATTCGTCTTTGAAATCCTGCAGGTAACTGGCTCCCCCCGGGGTAATCTTTCCTACTTCAACAGGCACGAATGTGTGAGTTCAGTCAGAATTAGTGTGTTTTTAAAATTCTGATTCCTACGGTGCTGCCAGGCTTTGGACAGGCACAGTTTGGAAAAGTCTATTCCCTCTGCCAGTTTCCGAGGTAAATCCTGTGGTTTGGGGATTTTAATGGGCACACAGAGCGCAGCACCTGCCCTGGCTTCCCCATGTTCCATCAGTGCCACTCTTCCAACGCCTGTCATTGCTTTCCCACGGCGGCTTTGCCTGTGCTCTGCACAATTTTACCTCTAACAAGTGGGAATAGTTTTGTCTCTTTTCCTTCAGCACAGCTTTTGGCTTGGTAAATCCAACTTTCGCTCCTCCCATTGGCATTGTCGTGTTGCTTCTCAGCCTGGCTCCAAGTTCTGTCTGATTTTTGTAATTTGACAGCTTTAACGGTGAAGGTACCAAGGATCTCCGTTGGCCCTGCCCTTCCTGGGATTTGTGCATCCCATTTTCTGAGACAAATGCTGTGTGATCACCTTTGGGATGATCCAAGCCATGCCTTCAGCATCCTCACTCCCTCCCAGCCTGTGTGTGGCCAAGGTTATTGATTTTTAAATGCTGCCACATTTGAGAGGCTTAAATTGAGCTCAGCACCTTCACCAGTGGCAGTTCCTTCATCCACCCAACACCCAGCAGCTTCTTTCTCAGGTTGGGGAACTATACACAAACAACAAATTGATTTCTGAGACTCTTTTTCATAGAATTACCGTAACAACAAGGACAGTCATTTAAAGCAAGCAAAAAAGGCAGAATTTCTGGGCTGGTTCCTTATTTGCAACTTAAATTGTTCTGAGCAGGAATTTGTGGTAGGCACATGATGTTTTGCAGAGGCCTTATAAAGACTTCAGAATCCATCTTGCTGCCTTTGGAAAAGCCAAGATTCAGCACCGCAACTGCAGCATAAATCTTTAAACTGTGTTTTTACTTACCAGTAAAAATTCCTTTGCATGGATGTATTTTCGACAGCAGTTGCATAAAATGCTGTTCATAATAAGAAGATTTTGAAGTCTTCCACTCTTTTCATATATCTGGAAAGTCTCATAGATGGCTTTTTATCTATGAGTTTTATTATTTATTATTTTTCAGTGCTGTTTTTTTGATGAGTTAAAAAGTAACCATCAAACCCCACCAAACAGACTGAGAAGGCAGTGGCAGCCTAAGAAGGAGCTGCTCCAAAGCTGAAGTTCTTTTAATGGAAAGCTCTCATTTTGGATCCTAACACAAACCTGAGAATCAGCTGCCGCACAAGTGCAAACTTAAATCATCACCCAAGTGAAACCAGGAGATTCAGATTATGTATTTTTTTAAAACCAAACCCTTGCCTAAGTTCCTCGTGTCTCTTGCTGCCTGCAGTCAGTGCCTCCAAAGAGCAGCTCTCTCTCCTTTGACAAGAGACAAATGTTGGCTCTCAGAGCTGCCCTGCCTTGTTCTGAAAAATGAAATTTCATTTGAGGCGTTTCCATCAGCTCCTGGTGGTGTTTAACCATCTTTCTCCCACGCTGGAGCAGAGAGCAATAAAGGAGCAGGTCACCGCAAAATGGATTAAGTGCAAACTCACATGTGTCACAGCAAAGTTCACCGCTGACTGAAAGTAAAATAGGTTTAAAAGTCTTTTCAGAGCAGCAAGATTCTAGAGGAATAGATCAAATTACTTACTTTTACACTGCCATAAAGCTACAGAGACATTTTCTGTCTCTTGTGTGTTTTGAAAGGATCACAATTTTTTCTGAGGGCCAAATAAGGTCTCAATAATAATAATAATAATAATAATAATAATAGTGACATTAAACCCAAGCAAGACTATTAGGACATAATTGAGAATTAATAAGCATATTTTAAAAATAAATTACTATGACCTTTTATCTTACAGAGTTAGGTTTAATTATAGAAATACTTTCACCTCAAGATGATTAAAATTATCAATTTTTTGATTTTTAGTAAAACTTTCTGCGTTGCTCATAGAGTTCTATTGGGTATCTCTGTTATTCACAAAATTAAAGAGCTAAAAGAATATTAATTAAGGAAGAAACAAATATATTCCGCCCATAAAATGAGCAGGGCATGCATGAAAAAGAAATAAATATAGAGAGGATTAAGTTCTTGCAAGTTGTCCAGTGCTGAATTAAGTAATGGACTAAACACAGGCTTTTCTTGTCCTCCCTACTCAAGATTTACTCTACTAATCACCCAATTTTCAAATCCTTAATATACGAAAGCCTTTGCCTTTAAGGCAGCAATAATTTAGGCCTGGATTGAGATGAATGTTTTTTTCCATTAGGCAAAATAATGATGTCATATATCCCAGCAGAATCTTTGGAATCCCATCTTTGTGGGAAGGAAACCATCAGTCAGCTGAGATCGGGCCGAAAATCTTCATCTGCATCGAAGGAATGGCGCCCTGATGTTTCAGCCTTCTCTTGCGTCTCACAGTTTCATAGTTCAGGCTGTTTCTCACACACGGGTGTTATAAACAGAAGCAAAGTTTTCCTTAACTTAGGAGTTTACATTCTTTATATTAGAGATGTGGACAAGCGATGGACAGTTGTCTTGAGCAATGGGATGGGGAGAGGTGTCAGCCTTCTCCCCCAGTCCCTGGCCTGTGTAGAAATACGATATTGTGCTGGTTTCGGAGCTAAACCAGTGAGAGACTCCAAGTCAGAAATACAATTTAATAGGAGGGGAAAAAAAAGGTAAAATAAAATAAGTTAAATAATACAGCCTGTTAGTCAGGGCACTGGTAGCAGTCAGATGAAGTGGTCTTGTTGAAGCAGCGATCCTGTAGAAAAGTCCGGTAGCTCCTGTCCTCTGGGAATCCAGCGGGTAAGGGCCCCCTGTGCTATTCCGGGTTATATCCAGGTGGGAATGCTTGGCTCCTCCCCATGGGAGGAGCATCCCACAATGGAATGATGTAATTTTATGACTCATGCAATGGGTCCTTGATTGCCCATTAAACAGAGATAACTCCCGGATGGGAGTTACCCATGAGTCACACAGCACAGCATGAATGGGCCCATGAACAGAACATAGTCCGGAGGGTGGGGACAAGGGGAACACTGCCCCACCTGGTTTCAACAGCTCATGGAGATGGTGATAGAATACATATCTTGGGCATATTTTACATTGTAACCTAGGACATAGATAAAGTGGAGTCAGATTTTTTAATAAACAGGTCATGCCCTCTCACCAAAGTGTGTCTGTGTGTCTGTGTGTCGAACAACGACAAAGGAATGCAAATAAAAAGCGACTTTTCCCCTTTATGGGAAGGAACACCCACAGGACAGGCCCCACCTCGCGGGGTGGCCTGGCGCCTTCTGAGGGAGGCGTTTGAGGTTTTATTTACGGGGCTGCAAGGCAGCACCTGTGCAAATTTAAAGCCTGCAGCTCTGCTCGGCATAGCCGACTCGTATATTTTACTGGGGCTTTTCACGGGGTTGTGGGACTGTGACTGTGAGCACGGTAAATCTTTACAGCCTTGGATGTCCTCGCCTGCTGCTCCCGAGGCCCTTGCGAGGTGTTTTACTGCCCCTCCCTCGCCCAGAACAAACATGGAGAATTTCTGCCTCAGAATTCACCCCGAGGTCAGAATTCAGGGAAAATTAGGGGTTTAGTTTGTTCCCTGACTGGTGTTCTAGAACTCTTGAAAAAAAAGAAAAATCGTATTTACTGCGTTTAACTGAAGCTTGCACTTAGGTGCTGCCACGTCGGATCACTCCCACCATCCCCATCACTGCCCAAAGTTATTCTCAGCAAATCCTTTGGCCTTCCTGTGATTTAATATCTGTTTTTCTCCCTTTGGGGAGCAGGTTTGTCTGTTGGGAAGTGCTGTAAGGCCATTCCAGGTGATCCCATCGAATCCTTAAGGTTGGAAAAGATCTCCAAGGCTGTCAAGTCCAACCATTGACCAAGTATCATTACACCCACTAAAAAAACCCTGAGTTTAAGTGCCATATCTACTTGGTTTTTTTGAACCCTTCCAGGGATTGTGACTCCACCACTTCCCTGGGGAGCCTGTTACAATGCTTAACCACTCTTTCAGGGAATATTTTTTTCCTAATATCCACCTTCCCTGGTGTAAGTTGAGACCATTTCCCCTCGTCCTGTCACTTGTTCCCTAGGAGAAAATCCTGACCTCCCCGACCTGGCTACAACCTCCTGTCAGGCTGAGAGCAACAAGGTCTTCCCCGAGCCTTCTTTTCACCAGAATAAATTCCAGATGTCCATGGAATGCCAGGGTTGGCCTTGGGATCAGCCTGGCTGGCTGCAGCCTCTCCCAACCTCACTTGGAGGTGTTCAGGACTTATTATGCATATGAGCATCTCACGTGGAGGGTGAGACTTGACCCTGTTGGTTCAGACATTTGGGCTCATTCTGCCTCATTTAGGAACATTTGGGCTCATTCTGCCCTGTTTGGGAACCACCTCATTGGGTTGTTTTTTTGGTTGTTTTTTTTTTTTTTTTGGTAATAATAGGTAGTGAGGGATCTGCTGTCACTCCTCATCAGAAGAGGGAACCTCCAGGAGATCCTCTGGCACGTCCCCGGGGACCAGGTGTGTTTTTGGAATGAGGGGTTTGATGGCACAGGTGCCGCTGGGAGAATCCAGGTGTGTGGGAATGCTGAGAGGGGCTCAGGAAAGAGACAGAGCCGCTGGTGCTTGCACAGAGCTCATCGGTGTGGGTGATGGCCACTTAGCAAATAAATGCTTGTCCTGCCTTCCCATGGGATGTGGAGAATGGAAAATGGAACGTGGAAAATGGAATCACCGCAAAGCACTCACAGCTGACACACAGCTGGAGTCTTCTCAAATGTCGGGGTAATAAAAAATAATTTTATATCAAACTTGTGTCGAGGGGCGGGTTCCAGTTTGCTGCTCTGCCTGGTGTGACAATAAAGGCTTTTAGCACAAAGCAATAAAAAAAAAAAAAATAAGTTTTGGTTTTCTTTTTCAATTTATCAGAAGTGTGCTCAGAAAAACGAACCCCGTTTTTTACAGACTGCTTGTCCTGTTGATGGGGGAGGGCTCTTAAATATAGATCCCAATCTCCAGGTCCTGTCAGGGATCCCAGTTTGAGGAAAAACTGTGGGAAAACACCACTAGAGGTCACTCAACATTAATTGTTACCTAATTAGCACATTTTGACCCTACATTTTAGGTCATTCTACCACTTTTACACTTAAAGCACTGTCAGCTTTGACTCCTCTGCTAATTCTGCCAAAACTCAGAAAAGCCGGAGACAGAAAATTTTCCTTCAGCTCTTCCCTCATATGAGTCTTCCCAAGGCTCCCAAATCAGCTTTGCCATAGACTCTGCGGGCAGCAAATCATTCTTTCCTCAGCTTTGAGCTTAATAAAGCTGGCAGTGATGGACCTCTGGAAGTGCTGGGTTTAGAGGCACTCAGCCCTGGCTGTGTTATCTCAAATAGCTGCTCACCCATTTCGAAAATTAAACCAAAATGAATTTTACAAGTGAGGGAAATATATGGGAAAATAATGTCTTCGATGTTTTCAGGTTGCAGCCCTGTACCTCTTTAACCACTGATAAACAGGAAAAAAAAAAAAGTAGATCTTTGTAACAACTGACTAACTAAAAAAGAGGTAAAACTAAGTTTCAGTTTGATTAATGGGTATCAGCTGAAATATCTCGGCATGTGTTTAATCAAAAGCAGATGTTCTGTTTGCAGGGATTTTTCCATGATCTCGGAAAACGATGGCAGCAATTTGTTTGCCCAAGACAGCATTGAAAGGGAGAGCTGATCAGTGTGTTCTACAAGGTTAAGATCACCCGCTGCTGGTGCCGTGCCCGGATCCCCTGGTGGATGTTATCAACCACGCTCGGGGCCGTGGATCCTCCCGCCTCTCAGCTGATAATTGTGTTCAACCAAAGTCAGCCTTTCACTTCCGAGCCAGCTCAGTGCAGGCAAACCCTTGGGCAGCCAAGCTCTCCAAAAGGGTGCTCTATCCAAAACGACCAATTCTTATTTCATTTCTCTTTTTGGGTCGCTGCTGATCCTCTCCTCCTCTTCACCCTTCCACTCATCTGAATTGGCAAGGGCTGGATTAGCCACTTTATCCTTATGTATGAGCATGACAACTGTAAAGAATATTGCAGTTTCCTGAAAAATCATTCCGTGTTTCCTGAAAAATCATTTAGTAACCTCACAAGACCAGCACACGTGCAGCTGGAGGAGAAAACATTCCATCACCACTGTGAGTGAGAAATTCATGAGTCTCTGGTTTTCTAGTTCCTACATCAAGGTGATAAATAAATAGATTATCAGCATTCGAAAAGTCACATGGCTTCTCTCTCTCCACTTTGTGGAGAGATTAATCTTACAGAGGTATAAAGCAGAATTAGCCAAAAAATAGCAAGCTGGACTAATAGAATTTAGATTTTATGATAATTTCTTTTTAGACAGTGAGCCATCCTCTAAGCTTCTACCCAAGAAGCTTGTGGGCCCTGTTGTGATAGACAAGAGGTGCTGATTTTAAACTGGAAGAGGGCAGATTCAGGTTAGATTTAAGAAAGATGCGGGTGGTAAAACTCAGGCACAGCCTGCCCAAAGAGGTGATAAACATCTCGTCCCGGGAGATTTTCAAGGCCAGGCTGGATGGGGCTTGGAACAACCCAGCCCAAACCATCCAACGATTGTTTGATTTCAAGGTCTTCCATGATCTGAGGCATCTTCCATCCACTCATACTCTGTGTGTCCTACAGGCATCACCTTTCCAATATTGATGGAATTCCTGCCTGGAACCATCATTCAATCACATCTGTCTGTTTATTACTCAGACCTTTGGTGAGCCTTTGCTGCCTCTGAGGAAGTTCTTTGTTGGACACGTCCCCTCTCCTCAGCTCCTGCTGCATCCACAAAGATTCCAGCTCTGTTTGAATTTAAAGTCTCCCTGCCAGCCCTGTAATTCCTGTGTTCTACAAGGGGCTGGATAAAGAAGATTAAGGCTGTTTAACAGAAACCCAGCTAAAAGGACAAGTTTATCCAAGCCTCTTCTTTGGAAGATCTCTGCTGCTGGAAATCTCACTTCAGAATGGGTCAAAGGGTTACTTAACAGATTCACCTTTTCAGAAATATTTGCTGAACTGTCATCATGCAACAAAACTTGACCTTTAAAGGCAAAACTCTAATCCTGACGTGGAGTAATGGAGGAACAGGTTTGCTTTTTTTTCAAAATATTGGGCCCAATTAAGGAAAAGTTAATACAAAAGGCCAATGGCTGAAGAGCCTCAGCGGAGAAAATCAAAATCAAGTGGGCTTAGTCAGAGAAATTGTCACTCCTTCTCAAGGGAAATGACAGCTTTGGACATACAAATCGCTGCACGGCTCCAGCAGTCTTGAATTCCAGCTCTCTGAAGGGATCAGTTGCCCTAGCTGGGTGACTTTTGCCAATTATCCTCTCATTCCCTGATCAATCTATTTTTTTTGCCCATTCTTATACCAGTATCTATTCTAAATATATTTTCATTTGGGGCAAATCACGTCCTGTTCCTTTCCTTTTCAGCTCCCCAAAAAGATCATTAGCAGCACAGCAAAGATCCTAGCAAGATTTCTACCCAGATGACACAAAAATTTGCAAAGACTTCTCCTTTCCCCTCCTACAAATCTGCTTTTTACTCTTATCCCTCATCATAGAAAAAGCTCATTTCCAAATTACAACACCTAAATCCCAATCACATGAGGCTCCTCTCAATCCCCTGCACAGTTTTAAAGGAAATATTAGAAAATAAGGAAAAACCAAACTTCTTTTTTCTGGTTGAAAACATGCACAGATGTTCTTTACCCAATATATGAATTAGATAATGCAGTTGTCAGTGACACACTTTTTAATCAGACGTTGAAAAGCATTTAATGCTGAAAAATAAATGTAGTTTTGCCAATCAATGTTAAAACCTTCAATGAGGATAAAATCACTTCATACACATAGTGGGGTTTGGGTGCTTTGATTTCTGCAATAATCCAATAAAAGCTCAAAATTAGCACTGAAAACGAAGGGAAATCAACCAATTCTGATATATTAGTGAAATTATAAAGCACAACTCACTGTAGGCATTATAATTGAGTGCATGGAGCTGATGAGCAGCTGAACTCATCTGCCATAAGTTTTTTATTTCAAACTAATCCATAAACTGCTTTTTCAATTCTCTAAAAGCACATAAAATACCAACATTTCCTTTAGAGTGTCCCCATCAATCCAATCAAAAAAAATCATAGGTTGCAAATGATCACCCATAGCCATGGTACTAAAAATATCCTGGTTATCAATCTAAAACCAGGGACTCCTGCTTTTGCAATGATGTTGGCCAGGATATTTTGCCTCATTACTTCATGGTTCTCATTCTGTTGTTTATTGCCCTGTCACCTTATATTGATATCATCTGGCCTCCATCTTCCATAGCAATTAAAAATGGCATTTCTTTAACCCTGGTTTTGCTGGGGGTTTTTTTGTTT
>WBMY01016329.1:78454-90894 GCA_013397315.1 Donacobius atricapilla
TTTTATTTATTTTATTTTATTTTATTTCATTTCATTTTATTTTATTTTTTTATGCTTTCCACACATTTCCATCCCTGGATTGGAATTTATTGTCACCACCAGTCTCTGTGCAGTGACCTCTTCCACTAAAAACAAAAAAAATCTTTCAATACTCCATTTACTCCATTCCTTGTTTCAGTTATTTTACTATGATGGGATATGTGACTCCACAGACAAACTTTGGCACACACAGTCACCACCTCAGCAGAGAGACCCTGGAAATGCCCGTTTTCTGCGTGTGGATTCCTTTTGTCACTGGACATGGTAAATCCTGGAATCGCTGCAGCTTGGAAACTGTCCCAGACAGGGCACACAGGGGACACTGGGAACCACACATTGGACTCAAACTCTCTGCATTTAGGGACAAAATCTTGGATATGGGAAGAAAAGAGGGGCTCAGCCAATATTATCTGGCAATGTGAAGATAACCACAGCTAAAAAGGGCTTCATGTGTCCAGAAAAGGAGCTGTTAGACTGGATTATATTGGACTGGGGCAGGGAGGATTAGTGGAGAGGAGGCCTGACCGTGAATTCATTCTAAGCTGCAGCAGATATTGTCAAGGGCTGCTTTGCTGGTTGCATTCACCCAAAGACCTTCCCCAAGAACTGTGTATCGGGGGTAGTTTGGAGCTCAGGTTTTAGGATGGGCTTTGGACGTTTTTGGGGGCCCAAAGCGGGAGTCCTGAAGCCCATGGACAGGTAATCAGGAATTCAGCGCATGCTGTGTGAGGGCCGCCAGTGCCTTTACCTCTCTCAGAGGAGTAACCTCTACAGTTATTTCACTGGCAAAGCATCTCCGTCCCCAACTCCCCCACCAGGAGGTTCTTTTTTCTCTCACCGGGAGAAGGTTCCTTCCCCGGAGGGTGCTGGGCACTGCCCAGGCTCCCCAGGGAATGGGCACTCAGCGGTGCCCAGGCTGGGATTGTTGGGCTGCCTGTGCAGGGCCAGGGGCTGGACGGGATGATCCTGGTGGGGCCCGTCCAACCCAGGATATTCCACAATCCCATGATCTTTGAATGGAAGTGCTGGGAGGCGCAGAGAGGTTAATCTGCACGACCTGCAGGTGCGCCACAGAGATGCTCTTTCCTTTTCTCATATCCTTTGCCAGGCGTCTTAAACATTGGCCCAGCTCGGCCCCCCTTCAGGCCCGGAGGTCTGAAATGAAATGGCAATCTGCTCCTCTCCTGGCTGACTGGAACTCGAGCAGAGATATTTCACAAGAGAATAATGATGAGCTGCTTTCCCTGCATCCCTCTTCGTCTCCATTTTTATTTTTATAGCGTCTCATCTGCTGTGCTGAGCTGCCAGTCGCCTCCTGGGGACACTGTCCCTGTCCCTCACCGGGAGCTCCTGGGACTGTCTGGCTGCTCTCAGCTCCCGAGGCTGGGACATTCCATCTGGAAGCTGGGCCTGTGGACACTGTGACTGCTCCGAAAGTGCCTTTCTGTTCTGGATCTCCTCATCTCCCCCCTGGCAGCTGGATCTGAGCTCCGAGGAGCTCCCTGCTAACGAGGGAGCTCCATTCTCTGATCCTCTCCTTGCTTGGCTCTGGTGGCTGAATTGCCTCTGGCTCACCTCAATCAGCTCCATTTATTCCACGGTTTTGAGTAGCTGCATATGAAAGCCTCGCTGATGGAGATATCACATGGCTTTGCTTTGCCTACAGACAATGATTTCATCTTAATAAAGTCAGATTTTGGCTCTGCCTGCTGCACTGTCGAGTGAGCTCTCCTACAAGCCCCACAATGCAGCAGCTTTGTGAAGGAAAAAAAAAAAAGTACTGGACAGAATAATTTCTTTTTTTCTCTCAATAATCCTGAAAATGAGCCATGACTGACAAGTGGGAGCAAGGAGGATTTGAAGCACTTGAATTTCTTTCTCCAGTGCATTTTATATTGAAACTGTGGACGTGCTGTCACTGCAGGAAGAGATATGAGAGCATTTAAAGGGTTAAGACCTTCATATGCCTGAGGACACTTTTAAGCCCTGGATTTCTGTACTGCTCTGTCCTATCAGGTTTCTTTCTCCCTCTGGTCAAAATAGTAACTTATATAATTGCCTAATTCACATGAATTTGCAAGGCAACGAATGAAATGAAAAAGCTCCCCAGAAACACCAGCATTACTCAAAAATACAGATAAATCAAATAAGCACCTCCAACACCTGAAGTGGCACGTAGCCACATCGGATTCCTGCTCTGCAAACTGCTCAGCCCACAAAACAGAGCAAAAAATGGAGAGCACAAGGCAAAAATGTGCCAGTCAGCCTCTCCAGGAGGGTGTGCATGCCACTGGCAGGGGCTGCTGGGCATTCGTGCCCCTCATACTTTGACTGATTTGTTCCTGGGGTGTAACAGCTGCCCACAGGTTTTACCTGCACGGGTGAAGTGAGTGAGACACAAAGCCAGGACGCTGTGGTGAGTGGCTTCTTGTACTAATAAATATTTCAGCATAAAGCCTAAGTGCTCGTTCTGCAGCACCCCATCCCTCTCTGCTGAAAGAGGCAGAAAAAGCGACTGGCACATTGCCGCCCATAATGGAAAAGTTAAAAAAAAAATAAAAAAAAAATAAAAAGGTTGGTAAGCTTGTGGTGATGGATCGCATATTTTAAATTGATTTTTGTTTATTAGGAGGATTTGAATCACTTGGATTTCTTTTTTCAGGGTATTTTCTATTCAAACTGGGTGCCGCAGTCACTGCTTGAAGGGTTATGAGAGCATTAAAGGGTTAAGACCCTCACATGCCTGAGTACACTTATAAGCCCTAAAATTCCACCTAAACCCCAAAGCCCTAAAATTCCACCGTTGTTTTTTCCTTTTTGTTCCATTTCTAACAGCCAGCCCTGTCCCTCTACGTAGGTCAGCCCTGAACGGGCCACACTTCAAAGCTCTTTCCTTCATTGAATTTTACCTAGGAAGGAGAAAAAAATAATCTCAGCCACTCAAAGTTGGGGCATCCTTCTTCTCTCTTCCCCTTTTAGTGTCAAGTGGGAGATTTAACCACCTCCCCCCCCCTCCCAGTGATGCCTGATAGGAAAAATATCCTGGCTCCAAAGAGCATTCCCCAAGCTCACAGCCACCTCCAGCATTCTGGGATAAGCAATCCCAGCTTTACCAGGAACCCTGCAAATAATATTTGTACAGCTCCCAGGACAAACAAACACAGGCAGGAAGCATTTACAAACCCAGGCTGTGTTAATTGCTTCTGGGAGGGTCTGCAGATGACTCTACCTGAAAATATTTGAGGGTTTTGATGAAAACTCATAGATTGTGGCACGCAGACAACAAGGCAAACATTTCCTTCATTTCCTGCCTGGATTTTGAAATTAAAAAGGAAAAGAGCCACATCTGTGCTCAGGAGCCCATTTCCAAGCTCCCCATCCAGCTGTGTTGGCTTCCATGGCTGGACAGTATGGATCGAGTTGGTCCTAAATGAGGGATTTACTCCTAAAACCTCAAGTGTTGCACTTCATGGGGTATTTATTGCTTGGAAATCAGGATTTCGTGAGGAAAAAAAAGGTGAGGGAGGAGAATTAAGTCAATATTTCCTTCTAGGATCACCCTCCATCCTCAACTCTCCAATGAGATTTGGCTTGTAGGGACATTTTCCTCTGAGTTTTGTGATGTAAAAGTTGTTTGACTTCCTGGGATATTATTTCTGTCAGAAGAGCCTCTAAGTCAGAGAATAAAATTCCAAAATAGGGTTTTATGTGGCAATATCTTTACTGATTAAAAATAAAGGAGTAAAATAAAGTATAGCAATGACTTTCCACTGGTTTTACTTGTACGTATTTTATGTACCAGGAAATGTTCACTGTTTCAGGGGGAACTAGAGTTATCTTCAGCCTCATTATAAGTTTTACTTCTATTATTGTTATTTTTGCTTTCACAAGTTATTTTTCTCAACTGGTGAAAGCAAATTAACAAATGTAAATTCACTTCCTTATTTCTGGGTGCTGGCGTGGAGATAGCTTGGGAAAAGCTGGAAAATGCTGCTATCAAGATTCTGTGGAGGAAAAAAAATTAAAAATCATAGGTTTGTGTTTTATGATTCGTGAATCCATTCTGTTTCATTGTATACTAGCAGGGAATTTTCACTGAAACCCTAGAAATAAACTGGAAACAAGATGGAAAGGAGTCAAAGTGATTCTTTGGGCACTGTGGTCTTTATTTTCGATAATAGATGTGCAGACTGGAAGAAGGCAATGAAGAATGGCTTGGAAACATATTCCCCAGAAATGTATATTCTAAATAAATGTCAATTCCTTTTAACAGAACCCACAGCTGACCTTCTAAATATCATTGTCACTGTTCCCGTTAGGCTTTATTTTGCTAATTTAAATTCACACTGAGAATTTTCCCTACATTTTTGGTGGGAATTACCTAAAATCTTGTCAATACTGCATTTCTTATACACTGGGTTTCATCCTGGGATGTTTAGGGCTGTGATTTGTGGGACAAATCCAAAAAGACTCCAATCCAACCTCAATCAGTGTGGAAATCCCTGTTTTCTTGCAGCCTGGCCCAGGACTTTGAATGTGGAATTTCATGAGTAAACACTGGATTGAATTTGTTGAATCCATGTAGTGGTTTTTTGCCACTGCGGGATTTAATTGTGGAGGGTGATTTAAGGGCTTGGAATGTTGTTCTCATCCTCGGTGTTATGAAATTCACTGGTCCATGCTCCCAAAATCCGTTCCAGCTGTTTCAAAAGAGCATTTATTGACATCTGCAGCAAGGTTGGTTTTGCTCCACAGGAGATATCAGAAGAGATCCCATGGAATCAGTCAGAACATGTGTGGATCTCAGCACTGCAGCTGAATTTTTTAGGAGAAACTGTAAAAATTGCTGGTAGCACAAATTTTCTTTTCACGTTTCTCCATCTGAAGACATCAAAATAAAAATAAAAGGGCTCCGCAGTGAGCCTGTGCCTGACATAGTTTGAATGTGGGTTAAGAAGACCAAAAAAAAAAAAAAAAAAGGCAAAATAATTGTTATGCCTCACAACACACCCTCAGAGTCAACAGTCCGTGAGGAAGTAATTTATGTCAACATATCAACATTGCAAATCGTCAACGTCCTCTTTAAAAAACCCAATATTTCTTCTAAATTTCCTTCAGATGGGAATGACTGACGCCCAAGAAAATGCATAAGGACCTTGAAACGAAAGGCTGCTGCAGTGGCTTGCAGGGACACGCTCCTCCCGAGTTTCCAGCACAATTATATGCTTATTACTTCGGAAGAGTTCGAAAACAAGCAAGCTGCAGCTTTTAATGAAGCTTTCATAGCAGTGAGAACTATGAAAAAGCATTTAAAGCAGCTCATCTCCTCCTCTATTCAGGCTCTCTTTCATTTCCAGAGGCAGTTGCGAGGAGAAATTGGATGCCATCCAGTTTGGGTTTATAAGGAAGCAGAAAAGGAGATAATGGCGGAAGTTTTTGCTTTCTTCCCCCATGTAAATTTGATCATTTTCAACATTTGATCAGATTTTGAGGAACACAAGACAAAAAAAAAAAACCCAAAAGATATTTCCAATCATGCATTTTAAAAACCTCAAAAGAGCTTTGCAGAGCCTCCCTGTATCCAGAGCTGCTTCAGACTTTTCTTTTTTATTATTTTGGGGGAAGATGTAGAACATAACCAGTTACTTAGCCCTGGCATCTGATTACAAAATCCTGACTCAGAGCATCTCCAAGTTCTGCTTACAATGCACAGACATACATCCAGCCCTTTGTACTGTCAGGCTGCCTCCCTAACAAGCCAGAAATATGTATGTGAGTGGAGAAGACATTCCAGGATCAGAGGAACAGTCACTTAACAATATGTCATGGAGACTGATCCCTTTGTCAGCCCACAAAAGCTAAATGTGACCCCAAGGGAGACCTCTTTCATTATGAGGGATGCAATTTTCTTGCCCTTTGATGGTGTTTTTTTATTACCAGCATTATTCACAATTTCCTAATTAGAGAGGATAACATTGGTACACCGGTTTTTACTCTTCAGTTTGGGTGCACACAGGTGTATTTGTGCAATAAGTTGGAATAATATTGCTTCTCCTTTCTGTTGTTCTCACAGAGTTCAGTGGGCCACAATATTTTTCTCTGAGTCTGCTCTAATGCTGTGATCTCATATATGCACTTGAAAAGATGAGGCTGAGCGGTCTGTTCATTTGTTTTTCAGTTTAAAAGAGCTGATTTGAAACTTTGCAACCAAAGCTTATTTCAGGTTTTATTTCTACAAGCGCACTTCAGCCTTTCAGTGAAATAAGTAACGTGTTGACATTGCAAATTTGTCCGAATTCAAGCACCTGATTTCAGGATCTCACCTTCCCTTTGGTGCTCCCGGCTTTGTGTGCCAACGTGGAACACAAATCCCCAGTGTGTGAAAAAGAAAGCCGTTGCTTTGGAGGTGCCTAAAACTTGTCCAGGGGAATTTACAAAGGATATTGGTTTTGCTTTATCTGTTTGCTTTTCTATGAATTGCTGCTCACAGCACAGTATAAAGCCTGAACTTGAAAAGAACAAAATATGGGATATTTCCCAACAAGTTTCTGGACAACTGTGAAGAAACCTCATCACACAGCAAGGTATTGACACCAAAGAGTACAAACTGCCCCAAATCTTCTTTTTCCACACCTTGGAGAGTCACAACTCTGGCATTTTGATGGAAGTTGTGAATCAGTTCCCTGCTCAGGATTTTACTTGACAGACCCAGCACAGCCCTAAATGTCAGCCATGGGGAAGTGATTCCTGCATTTGTTTGTTTGTTTTTCTGCCCACATTTCACTGCCCAGAAGCCAAAGAGGGGGTTTTACAGCAGGACTGGTGAAGTTCTCCAACTACAACCCAGCTGTAAAACACACAGTAGAGTTTTCTCCTTTTTACTTCCTGGCAGTGAGTTTTGGTCCTGTCAGTTAAACCTACCTCAGAGAAGGAGAAAGAAAGAGAGAAATGACTACGCAGTGAATCTCAGAAGAATTATGGAGTTGTACAGCCCCAGAAGGATTTTAGGGAGTTTTATATTGCCCGGCTCAGCTCACATTTATTTTGTCTGTCTCAGTGTCTGAGCTATGTTCTGGGTTGAGAAAACTTCCTCTGCTGACTGATGGATCTGAGCAATCCGGTGTGGATCTGGCTGGATGAAACAGAAAAGAGAGGTCTTAGCTGCATGAAGGCCAAAATCTGTATTGTATTATATATTTATTTTAGTCTGCTATAATGCACTTAATGCAATCAAGTACTAGACAGTGTTAAAATTAGTTTTTACATAGAGAAAAACAAAGAGTCAGTAAAGAATTAGGATTTTTTTAACAGTTTAATGCTTCCATATAAACTGCTTGAACTCAGAGGAGGAATAACTGCAGTAATTTGGAAATTTGTGCTGCAAATGTAACCCTCTTCTAAACAAAAACATAAACATATCCTAAATCGGAGTAATTATCCAATTGTGCTGGTTTCTGACTACGTGAGACACTCAAAAAGTCTCCCAAGAACCTGGAGATACTCTGAGGAACGTGTTCTGCCAGTGAAGATTTATCCAGTTTCACCTGATAAGATTTCTCATCTTGGTTTGAGCAGGGCAATTTGCCCTCCTCAGCACGCTGCCTTGCATTCATATATGTAGAGAAGAACTGGATTGATTATCTTCAGGCTTCCTGCCACTAAACTCAGCAAATTAGCTGCTCATGATTTCAGCAAATGACTGCTCTTTTTTTTNGCAGACACTGTTGTTTGTTTTTTTGTTTTTTTTTTTTCCTGGTGCTCTGGGAGAAATTGAACTGCAAAGCTTTGGCTGGGAAGCCAAGGACTTGTTCAGAAAGTCCCCAAAGAAGAAAAAGCTGGAGAGCTGCTGTTAGAATTGATTAAGAGGTACAGGAAAATACGGGCTGGTTCTGGTGTCCCAGAGAATCCAAGGAAATGGAGCTCTGTTTCTCTTGGTGCCTTTTCGAGCCTCCCCTGGCCCAGCCTGAGGCCGTTCCCTCTCCCCCTGTCCCTGTTCCCTGGGATAAGATCCCAAATCCCCCTGGCTGTCCCCTCCTGGCAGGGAGCTGTGCAGAGCCACAAGGTCCCCCCTGATCCCCCTTTTCTCCAGGCTGAGCCCCTTCCCAGCTCCCTGAGCCCCTCCTGGGGCTCCAGCCCCTTCCCCAGCTCCGTTCCCTTCCCTGGACACGCTCCAGCCCCTCCATGTCCTTCTTGCAGTGAGGGGCCCAAAGTGACCCCATGACTGGGGGTGTGACCCCAGCCTTTCCCAGGGCAGGGGGATTTCACTGCCCTGGTTCGCTGCGGGGACAAGCAGGATGCCATTCCTTATGTGACCACAGATCAGGAGCTAACCCAGCCTCTGGAAATCAGCGTGAAACTGAAGTTCACTCCACCAAGCCTCAATTCTCAGGATTTTCCTTGTGTCCTCCCCTAGTCAGTGTTGGGAGTTGTCTTGGGTTGCAATGCAAGATGTATTCTAGTCCCCATCTGTTGGAAACGGTTGAAGAGGGTTTTTTTCACAAAAAAACCCAGGGACGGGTGTCTTTCTGTTCATGGGCAGCAGTAAAACCATCTGGGACAGTGTTTGTTTATCCCTTCCAGGACCCACCCTACCTCCAGGGGATCTCTGCTGTTCATGGGCCATCGAGGCTCACGGCATGGATGAGAACATTCCATCATCCATGGGGAGAGGCTCCGCCCAGGGGGAGGAGCCCGGCATTCCCACCTGGATAACACCTGACACTCCCAACCCCAGCACAGCCCGTGTGCTCTGCATTCCCAGAGGGAGAGCGGGCCCATCTCAGCACCCCTGGGCCCTTCCCCAGGATCATCTCTGCTCCAGCACAGCCACATCTGGCACTGCAGGAGGATTTATTTGGGCTGTCCCCAACACCCTGACCAACAGCTGTCTGCTCGTGTTCTGACTCTGTCAACATTTTTTTTTTCTTTTTTTGTTTGGTTTTTTTTGTATTACTGCATTTTTAATATTCCTAGTAAAGAACTGTTATTCCTATTCCCAAATCTTTGCCTAAAAGCCCCTTAATTCCAAAATTATAATAATTCAGCGGGAGGAGGTTTACATCCTCCATTCCCAGGAAAGCTCCGGCTTTTCCCTGGCAGGCACCTGTCGTTCCAAACCAAGACAAGAGTGAAGCATCTCACAAAGCCACAAAGCATCTCCAGCCTCAGCTCGGCTCTCCAGCTCTGGGATCTGGGACAAATCACTTTAATTTTGTCTCCTGGTTTTCCTTTCACCTTAACAATGCACTTTCTGCCACTTGGGAGGAACTGCTTATTTCCTTTGGCCGTTGCGTGGACTTTGAGTCCAAATGAGGAATGATAATCCAGCATTTCTCAACTGTACTCTCTGCCAAAAAAAAAATAGGGGAAGGCGGGGGGAAAGAAAGTGAAAAAACCTAATTCTAAGCTGTGAGGAGCTGATTCTTCAAGGAGTTAAGGCATCTTTCCGTTTTGAGAATATTCTGCTGCAGTGTCACCAGCTGAGCTAAAACTGCTAGAGCTGGAGGGTGCTGAGAGCAGGACAGACGCGGCCTTGCTGACACAGGGTCCTTGACGGGAGTGCATTTGAGGGAAAATCCCCCTTTTCAGGGAAAATATGGTTTGAAATGCTGCAGGGAGAGGAAAAGCCCTGGGCTCCAGGACTCTGGGTTGCAGCTCTGGGCATTCACGTGATATTTCTCTTGTGAAGAAGTTTAACCAAGTTCAGATTCACCTTTTTCCCCTCGCTGACCATTCATTTTTCCTAAACAATCCCCTTCTCTGAATAGAAATTTGTCAGATTAGTTTCTTAGACACTGAAGAGGAACCTCAGTGAGTTCTGTGTGAGCCCCTGGCGTGGTGGCACCCGGCCCCACCCAGCACAACGTGACCATTTCCCTCTCATTTCTCCTCAATCCCAGTAATTATAACCCCCCCTCTTCTTCCTTAGTCTTTTCAATGTTATTTGTATAATTTTAGCCTCCCTGCTCATTTTTTTCCCCCCTTCCATAAAACCCAATAAAATATTAATATGGCATAACAAATCTGTCTGTGCTGGGAGTCTCTTGGAACTATTGATGAAGCCATGAATAAATTATGAATCTTGATTTTGCTTGTGGTATATCAGATTTCATGTGTTTATTACATTTTCTGTGAAGTAAGCTCATCCAACAGAGGTTTTGGTTTTGTTTGCCTGCTTTTATTTTAGGTAGCCCTTGATTTATTTACCTTTAGGGAAGGGTAATGTCTGATGCAGGGTAACTTGAAATATGAAAATTCCATTTGGATCAATTTTTGTAGCTTTTGTTATCTGGAAAAGAAAAAAAAAATTAAAAAACAACCCTCTGCTTATGCCAGAAAAAAAATAAAAAGACAAATATATTTTTTTTTCCCTTATGCTGTTGAGCTTCATCTTCCAATATCACCTTGGTCTAAGGAAAAAACTTCCAAATGTGATGAGTAGTGCTCACTAAAAAAAAAAAAAAATCCCCAAACCTCGAGTATTGTAGCAGTAACTCTATCTTCTTTGGGAAATATGTCTCTCTTTAGCAATCTTAATCAAGACTTTTATTCCAATTAGAGACTAATTTGAAAGTTTAAGTGTGGGTTGCTCTTTCTGAAATTATAATTATACGTTAGTATGTTTTTTATCTTTTTTTTTTTTTGAGGGAGATTGATGGCAAAATAAATCTGAAGTAGTTTGGAGATGTCTGCACTGCTGAGAGTTTTTTCCTGGTTTACTGACAAGGGATCTGCTCATTTGGGCATCTTATTCCTGAAATAACCTGATCAGAGTTGGGGTTTTTAATAACATGGATTTTCCAACAATCCATTGAAGGGAGGCAAAAGAGAGTTTGGGGTTCAATCTCGGAAACAAAGAATTCCTGATGTACAGCTGTCACTTCCAGGCTGAAAACAAACTGAGCTGCTGGCAGAAATGAAGAAATCCCTGCCTATTTCAGCTCTTTCACTCATCCCTGTGGGCCTCACGATGTTCAGAGCATAAAATTCCCTGCTCCAGAAATGCAGGTGAAAATGCTGATAAGCTGAACCTCAGGAACTGAGTTGGGAGAATAAAATATCTCAATCTTTTAATAAAAACTGTGCTATGTATTTAGAACAATTTGCATATAGGAAAGAATAAGGGAGATGGCCGGGAGTCCTTCAAAAGATTGATATGGAAGTTACATTATGATGCAATGTCAATATTTGAAAATTTGAAAATACGTTCCGAAAGGTCTTTTCAAATTTGAAACTGCAGATAATATTATGATAAATTCATAATTGTTGTTTATGTCGGTTTCTTCCTAAACATTTCTCAGGTAAACTCTGCCTTATGCTTAAAATTACATGAAGTCCAAAAGTTCTGCAAAGGACACCCAAAGAGGAGACAACAAAAGGGGAACTGAAAGCCATCAGGAGAAGGGTGAGGAAATCTGACTCTCAGGTAACGTCACCTGATAAAAGTCCTCGAAACTCACTAGGTTAAGCAAAGCTTTAAGGGAAAAATCAGTGTTTGGCTCACAGTCCTTTCAGTACATTAATGATTATTATTAATTATCAATAAGAATGGAGAAACACCACGGTGAGAGGGCAAAGCAGGACAGAGGATTTTGGTGTTTTCTTCTTTGTTTTAAGCACAGCTCACAGGCACAACACGTCCAAGGAGGTGTTATCCCTTTGTACATTCCAGTAATTCAGTTCCTTAGAATGCAAATCAGAGTATTAATAATTAGGATCAAGTAGCCAGGCCTAATTTCCCATGAATGTTTCCTGGTTTAGGTGTGCAGTGTCACTCCTGTGGGTCTGGCTTACCTCTCCCGGATCTTTGCCTTACAGGTTGTAATGAGTAAAGCATTTAAGAGTCCTCATAGAAATAAAGGGATTTTCCCCCACCTTCCCGAGGGAAGAATGGATAATTGCTGGGTAATTTCAATTTAATTCCCAGACCCTTGGGAGAGGGGGTGCAGCAGCATCTCCCACCACCCCTCCACTTGGTGGTTCTGCTGCCCACCTCTTTCCAGAGTCTGGAACTGGCTGAATCCATAAACCCCGACAATGGGGTGGAAAATGTCCAGCTGGATGAGAAAAGGCAGCTCAGCGGAGTGCACGTGGAATGCAGATGAGCTTCTCCAGCGGCCTGAGTGTGGCACTGAGGGATTTTCATGGCATGAATGTGACAAATGGCCAGTGCAGGCACAACCCCAGCTGCAGCCACCCCCCATGCAAACACAGGAGGGGCTGCTCTGAAGTCACTCCTCCAACCACTCTGCTCGTGACAAAAAATAAAAGATGGTGATAGGACTTGTGCTGCCTAAAAAAAATGAGTCGCATTTTCTGGGCAGTGAGGAAACACATTGCATCCTCTTTGGGAGGAGAAATCAAAGTTTTCCACCTATTTCTCCCCTCCCTTTTTTTTTTTT
>WBMY01016329.1:90912-131098 GCA_013397315.1 Donacobius atricapilla
AAATGCTCCCTAGAGGAATGATGGTCGTTGTCTCCTGCGGATCTCAGACAAAAGAGGCTGCTCCATCGATCTCCACTCCTTGCTGCAAAGTTACAATTAAAAATAAGTATTAAAGCTGATTCCAGCCTAACCTGGCACTCCAGAGCTGGCTGTGTACAATAAAAATCACCTCGTGTTCTCCTCGTCAGGAGAGCCCTCGCTGATCCAATTTCAGAGTTCTGCAGTGGTAATTGAAGGCTGCAGGAGGTTGTTCTGCACAAGCTCAGATTAGGACTGAGCTGAGAACGTGTCAGATGCAGCCACAGCTCAGCCCCATCTCCTGCAGATTTTGGGGAGGATCAGGACAGGGCTGAAGGTGAGAAGTCCAGCACGCTGCACACTCAAGAATTAAGAGTGTTTAAATACACCAGGCAGCGGATGTATGTTGTTTATAATTAGCAATTACTTCTAAAAATGGTATTAATCTTTTATAACGTTAACTTCAGTGCTCTGACAGCTTGGTTGGGTTTTTCTGGCTGGGAGGAAGGATGATAACACTGCCAGATGATCTGTCTCTGAGACAGGAAGATCATTCTCTGAGTACATAAACAGTATGAATATATATACCATGAATATATTTATAAATATGGCCAGGATAGGATCTGTTTAAACAGGAAAGGTCAGGATTGAGCCCTCAGGAATCTCATTTCAGACAAACCGAAGCCTGCACTTCTATCACTGTTTACATGTGCTCGCTCACATTTCACAGTGGAAATTGCCTCGATTAGAGTTTATTTTATACTTTGCTTGCAACTGGAACTGAGTAATTTTTTAATATATTGAGTTCTCAGACCCTGGGACATTGCTGTGCAAGGGTGTTGTACCTCTGAGAAGCACCTCAGTCCTTGTGCAGTCTGTCCTGGAATCCAGCACCACCCCAGAACACCAAATCTCCCAAATTTTCTGCATTTCTTTTTAAAAATGAGTAAATAGGCTGTGATCTTATCTAGGTACTGATTTGTGGAGCTGCTGATCTTATATGCTTGGGTGGCAGATGGATGGTGCAAGCTGTAAAATACTAAGGCAAAGAAAAGGGTAGCCTGTGAGATTACTAATCAATTTTCCAAAGAACTGTCTTGCAGAAGGGCCAGCTGTAAATTGTTTCATATTTCTTTTTAATTTACACAAAACCATCTAAGGTGACCTGCTGGCATCTGTCTGTGTTGACTTTCATGTATTTTATTGGTCTTTTAGCACTGCTTCTATTGCTCATCAGCTACTCTGAATGTGTCTGTAAAGTTTCCCAAGGAAAATAAAGATGCTTACGGTGGAGATGATTTCCCTCATTTTGGGACACATTACATTTATTAATCTAATGCAGAATCTCTTCATATTTCTGCTTTGGAAAGTGTGAATGGCAATTTAGGCTCTCTTGTGCTGGGTGCTCTGCTTCTTAATGGGACATATCCTGACAGCCAATCTCATGCACTGGATCAAAGAGATAAAACATGGGGAAGAAAAATTATCAGCAGCCTCTTTCACAGATACAGAGCTGAGTAAGGGGAGACTGGTTTCATTCACATAAAATAATCTGTGGCATGGTCAGGGGCTGAACTTTGATGTTGGGCTCTTCTTCTCAAGGCCAGGCACCCACACATCCATCCTCATTTTCAAAGGAATAAAGATGAATCTCTTGGGAAAATCCAGAATTAATTGAGAGGAAACAGAAGTCTGCTAAACTGGAAATTTGAAAGTTACTGTTGATTGGAGAAACATTAAAAAAAAAAAGGTCTGTATATAACTTGCATTTTCTAAATATTTCAAATGATAGCAGCTTCGATTTTGGAGTGTGGGGGAGATGATCTGTCAGCTTCTCTAAAATTTGCTTTGTTTCTCAGAGAAGAAAGAAGGGTCTTGAAGCTTAAAAACAATAATTGAAGTTTGTTAATTTGCAGCTCTTTGCATTTGCCTTCAAATAATTGCACTGTAACAGCTCAAGGAGGGTGTGTGATAGTTGCTGCAATAACACTTCTAATGAAGTGATTTGCTTTTGCAATTCATACATCTGAAGAGATCTCAGTAAAGCTTTCATAAAGGCTCTTTGGACTTTTCTATCCACGTCTGCAGCCCAACATCTGATTATCCCCTTTGTTATTTCCGTCAGGCACTAATGGTGTTCCACGTGGCTTAAAAATTGAGGACAATATCCTCAGCTGCTCTGAGTGGGAAAACTGCCTGGGCTCCCTCAATTACACCCACAAGAATCTCCCTCCTACCTCAGACAATAAAACCCATCTATGTCAGCAACAGCAAGATGCTGCTTCAACAGAAGGAAAATACCCCTTAAATGAATTTATTTCCTCTTTAACTTCCAATGTGACTGTAATTTTTTATAATAAGAGGAAAATCCTGGGTAGGACAAATGGTTTAAATATTTAAATATGGAGATTAAACGGGTTGTTGTGAGTTTACTGAGTCTGGAGAAGGCAAGCAGTGAGATGATAAAGAGAATTAGGGCAGACACAGCAAGAAGGAGCAGGAATTAGAGATGCCGAGTAGCAGGGCTTGGTAGCACACTCCTGAATCCACACTGGCTGGGGAGTTTGGAGCTGTGATCAGTGACACCGAAACCTCAGGTGATTTATTCATAAAGGCTTTGCTTGGCTTTGAAGTCAGAGAGAATTTTCCCTTACTAAGGCCTTCGAGATGAGACCCCAGATGACAAAAGGCACTGGATCAAGGAGGGTGTAATAAGTTAGTGAAATGCAGGATGTCACTTCTGCTCATTCAAAGTCATTTCCCAGTCCTCGGCCTAGGCTGGGTGCCAAGCAAAGCAAGGCCTTCATTAGGAAGGAATCGCAAATTTCACGGGCTAAAGACAATCTTTCGCTCACTAAATTTATGGGGAAAAGCCCCCAACCCTCCCCCATGACCAGACTTCAGCGGAATATTACAATATTTACAGCAAAGGATGTAAACCTAGACAGGGGGATGATAAAACCAACACCAGGCCTTTCTTTGCCTTTTATACCCCAACCACAGCGCGGAATTCTAATTTTTATTGGACCACAAGCCTCACTCCTAGCCCTGAAGAGGAAGAGGACTAAAGGTCCCTCACATCAGGATGATAATGAAGGGTGTGTGCTTTCTTCTGCAAAGACCTGGTTAACTTGTTCAGGAGCACTTCAATTTCTTGCATGTGTCTGCTGCAATATCTACAGGAGCTGGAAAATGAAACCCCACTTCACAGCAAAGTAGCTCTTTTCCCTCTTTCTTTTCAGAGCCGCTCTCAAGGACAAGGGGTTATTAGTGGCCTTTCACTCTCCAGGGCAGGAACTTTTCAGGCTTCAGAAATTTTTACCCTGTTGAGTGAATGCAGTCCATTGAATTTCTTTATTGCTTTCATGTTGCTAAGGTCTGCTTCGATTTTTGAGAAAATAATTAACTGCTACTCAAGCCAGGAGAATGAAACTGGAAACGCAAGGGTAACACAAAGAAATCCTCAAATAACCTTGGAATAGTATGAGCTGATTTTTTTATTTAGCTACCAGTTCTGAAAAATCAAGGGAAATAATTTTGGATTGGCTTTAACAAATGCATTTGAAACCCCTTTAAGCCAAAAGTAAAACTGGAGGTTTGCTTGTGAAATGAAATCCTCTGCTTGTTCCAGGCTTCTAAAAACGTTGAGATTGTCTAATATTCAATTTTTTTTAAAAGTGAATAATTTTCGTTTGATAAAATTTTAATATTATTAGCTTGAATTTTTTTTTTTTCTCCATAAATTGTATCACCCTTTTTCTGATTAAATAACTAAATGCACTTGACAAACTATTATATTAGCAATACAGGTAGATTTATCTCTGTGTTTTTGGAAAAGCAATAGGCAAAATAGACTTTTTTTTTTTCTAAGAACAAGTCTGATCAATGAATCAGAAAAGAAATAACTATGTGTGCAAGGTAAAAAAAAATGGTTTTTGTTAGGAAGTCCCATATCCAGAGATAAAAAATAATAAATATATGCTTAATTTTATTGTCCCTGAAAAATTTATGTTTGTGGACGGTGAAACAAGAAAGGAACGATTTTCCCTCCAGCTGGAAGGAATGGTGGAGGACTGGGCACATCCTCTTTTTTTTGTAGGGATGCACTGAGGAGCAGAGAACTCAGAGGAAGCAGAACATGATTTCATAGAGGGAAAATAATTTTTTATTTGGAGGTGAGGAAAAGAGCCTTGGACAAGTGCTGAAGATGCAATTCCCAGCACATCCTGCCTCTTTGGAACATCTCTGGGTTTGTGCCATCCCCACTTACACACAGGTACCGCAGTTCTGTGCTGCAGCAAACCTGATATTGAAAGGGATCTTTCTGCTGAAAACTGGGGAAAGGACAAGCCTTTCACTTCACTTGAGCAATAGAAAAATATTCTTAGTGTTGTTCCCATTATTATCTAAAGGCTCAGTAGCTGAAACGTGAAGGTGGAAGAGCAGCAAGTTCAAATTATTCAGAGTTCCTCTGAATTTGTGCATCTTTATTTCCATATAATTTGAAATTCAAAAGGCACACACTGGGATATCTCAGCCCAAGGAAATGAGACACGAAACCAGAAATGCAATCCATGGAGCCATCAGCTGTGAGTTACTGGGCAAGAGCATTTGGCAAACTAGTAACATCTAAAAAAAAATACTTCAAAGTTCTTTTTACAACAACATTGGTGAAAGTTCCCTACGAATCCACAGAGGAGTCAAAAGCATTTCAACAGGCAGGGATGGGGGACAGCAGCGGCAAGAATTTGGCCAGTAAATGTCCATACACAGATCATGGAAATGTCCAAAACCAAGTAGATTTGGCACCTCATGGTCTGGTTTTGTGGGCATGGTGGTGTCAGCTCTTGGGTGGACTCGATGACCTTGAAGGTCTTTTCCAGCTGTAATTCCGTGGTTCTGTGGGATGGGTCACTCAGGAAAAGGCAAATTTTTAAATTTTATTGACATTTGCAGCTGTCAGAGCAAATACCTCTGTACTTCACAAATATATTTTAACCAAACTACCCTTTAAACCATTAACTACATTTTTCTTATATTTTTTAGGTACATAAACAAGTTCCTAATTCTTCCTTCTGAAAAATCTAACAATCCTGTCTATATTTGTTGTCTTGCATTTTAAAAGTCTTAAAAACTTAGAAAATTTCACCTTTTTTTTTTGTATTGTAAAAGTACCCTTGAGCTAATAGCCTGCAAGTCAACTTCAAGAAAGTAATGGTACAGCCAGGGAAAATCAGGTGTATTCAACTCTTCATCTTATTGAAAAGCTTCAAAATACAACCTACAGGAATTGATTTAAGTGTCAAAGTTGGTATTATAAAAAATGAAAATTAACTGTCAAAGAGTAAATAAAAGGAAGAAAAGATGTGACACATCTATTCAGTCCTCGCTAACACAAGCCAGGGTCACCTGTCCTGAAAGCAATATTGGTAGATGTTTATTTAATCATACTTGAAAGCCTTTTCTTCGCAAAAAAAAATTATATTTTCCATAAGCTACTCCAGCTTTTTAGCTGTCCTTACTATTAAAAAACAGAAAGATTGTCCTAATAAGCCCCCTTTGGGATTATTTCATTCAAGCAGCACAAAACACTTTACTCAGGAAATTATCCCGAAATTCTTTTATTCCTAATGCAAGTTTTCCAGCCCTATGCTACCAAGGGCATAGTCCCTGTCATTCCAATTTTTACTACATCCAAGCAGCAACATTAAAGAAAATTTCATATTTTTGTGCTGGGGAAAAGCACTTGGGCAGGACGGGGGTCAGTGGTGGTGCTCAGGACGCCCTGGCCGGCTCTCAAACCACTCCAAGCTCTCCTGGGTGTTTGTGCCCTTCTCCCTCTTCCAGGATGGCTGCAAACCTCGTGCAGGACGGGCCTCCGAGCCCTTCTTCCAACAGCTCTGCCAAGTCCTGGCACCTCCCGTGGATGAGGATCCCCTACCCCCTGGGTGGGGGCCTGATATTTCCGAGTCTGAGAGATCTTAACCTGCTGACAACCTTTTCCAAGGGAAAAATGTCCCGAGAAAGCTTCTTCTCAAAACAGTCTTTGTGAACAACTCTTCGTTCTCAAGACAATTTTCTCTATGTGACGTTTTGCCTTTCTAGTTCTGTTTCTCTGGTTTAACCAATGGGATTAGAGAGGTGTCATTTCTATTCAGCAATCATGTTAAGTCTGTATCAGAACATCTCATAAAAGGTACTAAGAATTAGACAATAAAGCNGAGTCAATCTATCTCCTGTCCTACTGTGACATCCTACAACGACCCCGTGGGCTCCGAGCTCAGGCCGGGTTTGGAGGCTGATCCCGAAACACTCACACCAAACTTCATTTGACTTCGGATATGCTGGTATTTATGCAACCAAAAGGGCAGCTTTTATTGAGAGGTTTCATTCAGGGGAATGAATTAAAATCCAGGCATGTCGAATGTGTTTAACTTTGGGGCAGCAGAGACCATTTGTCAACAGAGGCACTCGAAGCAGACAGTGTTTGGGCTATAGTGGAGGCATCGAGGGACAGCTTGGAAGATAATGTATTAGAATTATACAGCAATCTTGTCATCAGTGACCCAAGAGTGTTTACAGACCTCTGCTGAAGCTTTCTGAACCAAAGTGATGTCCAAAATAACCTTGGCATGAACAAAACCAGGAGCAATTGACCGTCATTAATTATGGATTCGTGCAGAGAGGATATAGCTTTGTGCAAAATCAAATCGTTCCAGAACTCTGCGGAAAGCAAGCTGCTCTATCAGCAAACGTGGTCCTTGCTTTACCTTCCTCTCCATGTGATTGGAGAGAGGTTTGATGAGGTTATTGTGGATGGAAGGAAATGGCCAAGGGCTCAAATGCCAGCAGGTCGCTGCACTTTAACATCAGAACCACTGCAAACGGCTGTGTGGGGTCATCAGCTGTAAATGTGACATGGGAAATGTTAAACTGCAGTGTACAGGATGGCACAACACACCAGGTTACGGCATCAGCCAGGAGCTGAGCAGGAGCAACTGTTTTCAATATTAAGGCAAAAGTTAATTCATAGCAATGCAGTTGCTCCAGCACACTGAAATATGGGGGTTTCAACTCGGAGTGTCACAGTGCTAGACTCTTTCATTGTCACAGACAGACAACAATTTGATATAGAAAATGATGTTTAAAAATGCTAACCTGTGCATTTTAATGAATTTCATCTCAGAATAAAGGTTATCGTGTTTTGTAAGAGATAGCAGGATGGCAGGCCCATGGCAGCGGGCAGTGCATTGTGTCACCTGGCACAAATGTCATGAGACAATAAAAGGGGAAGTAGGTTGCTATAAGAGATAGATCTGAATTTTTACATTTTTATATTTGAATATTATAATCTGGTTTTGTTGGCATTATCAATGTTTTGCTCGGATTCAAAACCAAAATAAACATTAAAATTGTCCTGCAAGGAGAAATCCCAAATTTCAATGAAATTTAGAGATACCATTTTATCTTGACACAAGAGCAGGGCCAGACTTGATTTCTTAAACCACACTGGAATTACTGGAGGTTTTGAGCAGGGTCTATTGGGGAAGCCATCAATCAACCCCACTCGTTCTGGCCCAAATGTTCATCATTAAATTGTCCTCAGAACTATTTTCATTGTCTGCCACCCGACAATTGAAACTTGATTTTAGTTCCACCTCAGCTCCCTGCACCACGGCATCAGCTTTCATCCTCCTAATTATTCCAGACTGACATGTGCTGTGGATTATTTGCACTTGTCCAGTAACTCCTGAAGAATGGCATTTAACTCCCAGCCACGATGGGAGGTGCAGCTTGCATTTTCTGCCATTGTTGCAGCTTCAAAGTCTGATTTTAAATGTCCCATTACATTTTGGCAGTCAATAATATCATATATCTGCGTCTGTATCTACATTTGTCTTTTTAACTTCTGACAAAGCAGCACTTTACCAAGTCCCAGAGGCCCAGCAGCTGACCTAGGAAAACCTACACACATTCCCAGCCTTGGCCTGAGCTGAAATGAGTAAATCTTTTCTTTTTTTCCCCTCTTTCAGAGCTAATGAGCCCTTTCTTTGCCTGGGGTATATTTGCATAGGTCCACTGCCACCACCAAGGCTGGTTTCCACCTTGCTCAGGTTCTTCATCTTTCTTCTTTGTTCTTCCAGCACTTTGCTTTAGATCAAACTCGTGGCAAATTTCCTCGTGAAAGAGTATTTTTTTTTTGGAAAATATTTATATCCCCACTCCTTATAACAGGAAAATTCTTACCCAGGTTCTCTTCTTTCTAGATAAAAAAAAAAAAGCGTGTTCGGATATAGCTGGTGGTGTTACATTAATTAGTACTGTTACAATAATTACTAATGAATTATCATCTCCTCAACATTCCTAGCAATGTGAATAATGAAATATAATGGGGTATTTTGTTGAAGTGGTATAATTGCATTGAAAACTCAGAGCTAAACCAGATCATCGATAAAGAAAAAGAAAATGAAGCTGTGCTGACCTACACAAGCTGCAAATTAGCCCCAGAATGGTGTTTTAATGAGATCCATGTGATCAGGAGAGTCCTAGGCAGGAGAAATTTCCATCTAAGGTGGATTTTTCTCACAGAAATTGACTCTACTGGGTTGGAATTTCCCCCAGAGTGCTGGTCTGGCACACAGGACATCATCTGAGCTCCGTATATTTTGATTCCTTCCTCCACAGCTGCTTTATTTTCTCTGCAAAGTGGTGACTTTCACACATTCTCTAATTTAATTTTTTTTTTTTTTTTAATTTTATTTTTGCATCTGGCTTCAGAGCAGTTGCTGTGGAGCTCTACAATTCCGTGTAAGAGCACACCCAGCACAATCAGGGCTCTGATTTTCCTGGCCCCCCGGTGCACTGATAGGAGGGGTTATGACTACTACAGAGAGCAGTGCTGAAATCAGCACCAAAAACCCCGAGCTCATAAACCCAGATAAAATACAGCTCCACGAGAGCTGGCTTTAACGTGCTGGCTATTAGTGCCTGGCAGTAGATAAATATCAAATATTAATATTTTTATTAACTGAGAATTCGGAAAGTAACTTAATTAGCAGCCTAATAAAGAAAAATATTTGCTGAGGAATTAATCACACCTTGCCATGGTTCACTCCATTAGTTCTGACATCTTCATCGGAAGGAGCTGCCTCTGCACCCCAGTCTGGGCACCATTAAATGCAATTAATTGGGAGGAAACAGCTGTTGTTGTATCATTTGCTATGACCAAGACAGAGATGTGATTGCAAAGCTTTTTGTTAGAAATATTTTCCAGACAAATTCTGATTATTCTGGAAGTCAGCGGGCTCCAGCGGGAGAGTGTTGGGAAATATGTTCTCCCCAGGACGGAGACAGGGAGGGATTTCTCCACTCTCTGCCAGCTTTAGACCACCCCTTGAGCTTGCTCATGGCTTGGGGTCTTCGCAGCAGCTTGATGGGAGTGGAAATGATGATTGTGAAGAGGACAGATATTTTTATTTTCCACGCTCCAAACAGAAGGAACTTGCATGGTCATGTCTCAGGGAACAACGCGACAAACAACAGGAAAACAAAGGGATGAAGTTTTTCCAGCCCACCCTGTGCAAACTCTCAGGGTTCTTTCCTAGAATAGACATTAAAGTCAATTTTCCAGACTAGTTTTAACACACCCAAATGATGAGATATCCTGAGGGATTTTTTTTTTTTTTTTAATGATACTTCTTTACCTCCTGTCCTGATGCTAAATGTTCATTTTTCTTTTTCTTACTCTTCATTAAATTACCCCAGGTTATGAAATTAAGCACATTATATCATTTAATTGCTCTCTCTACTGACTCTGCATCTTAAAAAGCAGCAAAAAAATACCAGCAAAGTAGAACTAACAGATGTTGTAGTTGAAATAAAGCAATGCTAATTATTTATATTTTTTGAAAAAAAATTCCATTTGTAAGTTTAATGCTACAACACATCTAAATATTGGTAATAATGGAATAGAGAACCTTTATAGTCTGTAGGCGTAATTGGTTTGATTTTTTTTTTCACAAAGAGAAAATCAGTTGCAGATTTTAAAGGAATTGTTCGAGGTCTTGCAGAGGGAGGGGACAGAAAGTCCCTGCTCCTGCTCATCCACTTGCCCTAAATCTCACTTTTCTCCTTGTAATGCTGCAAACGAATCCATGGGTGTGTGAATCCGTGTCAAACACAGCCTGCCATGATCTAAGATGTGTTTGTGCTTCTGATTACAACAGGAGAACAATAAAAACTAAACACCTCCAAAGCCCTGAGGCAAAACCTGGAGTAAGTGGTGTTAGACGAGGATGAGTTTAAACAAAACCAAAATGTTTGCAAGAGATGACAGCGAAGATCCAAGGAATTATCCTCCTTGCCAGGCTATAAAATTAAGTGGAAAGAAGCAGCCATAAAACACCGAGGAGGAAAGGTGGTTTCATTTCTGCACCGGTTTGTAGAGCTTTTAAGCTGCACACCTTTGCTCCAGCCCTACCCAGCACGCCTGCTGCCAAAGATAGAACGTGATTTAAATTTCCTCCAGGCTCCCCAGCCTTTCAGCATCACTGATAGCAGAGCAACAGTAATCCTCACCTCCTGCCTCCTGCATTTGCTCCGAGTCTCTTTAGTGGCTCATATTCGTGTTTTTCCAATAATGAAGGCTTTCTGCTGATAAAACTCTTACATATTTAAATGGCATTTTCAAGTAAATGTAGTCTCCTCGTCTAAACTTCCAGGCAAGACAAGTGAAAAAAGAGCCCAATTTAAGGGAAGGAGACTCAACCAGATGGGTAAAATACGTTCTCTTTGTGCCTGCACTAAAATGAGGGGAGATATAAAGCAGCATGAATTGGTCTTCTGAAAACATCCTAATGCAGTCCCTTCACTGGCCTTTTGCTTTTATAATCCTTGAAAAATGTTGTGGGTTTTTTTGTTTTTATTTATGGTTTTGTGGGGTTTTTTTCCCCTCTGGCTGGAAGTCAAGCTTCCTTCCAACCTCAGCTGGTGTGTCCTGGGAATTTTCAGGACTGTGAAAGCTCTCCTTGAGAAATTTTGCCTTCAGATTGCCGGAGCCTCCTCGTTCCCAGGGCTGCTGAAACCTGTGCTTGGGGAAGGTGGCTCGCTGGGGCAGAACTTTGTGTCTGCCTTCAAACAGCCCAACAAAAGGCCTGAATTCAGTGTCACGCTGATGTGCTCTTTGGGCCTTAATGAGAGCGCTCGGCGAGCCGCCCCAGGTCTTCCAGGAGTGGAAATTGGGCCAATCACTCCCTGAAAAGTTGCCTCAAAAAGCTTTGATTGCTTGGAGGAAGCCAGGTCTCTGTAAAGCTCCCTCACTGCCGGGGCTGTGGGGATGTAAAAGCACATTATCCGGACACAGCTGGCAAGGAGGTTTTGATGGAGAGCCCAAAGCACAATTCCCTCCCAGCAGGAGCTCATCCTGGCTGGCTCACCTCAGGAAGAGCCGGGTTTGAGCGCTGTTGGGCGTTCCGCGCCTGTTGGGAGTGCTGTGGAAAAGAAACAACCAGGGGAGCCTGGGCTGGCTTCACTCAGGTCTTCCGGTGCTCTCTGAGGCCCGGGGTCAGCAGACAACCAGCAGGGATTATCCTGTGGGGCACCGAGAGAAAAATGGAACGATCAGAATCTTCTCTGTGAAAAATGCGTATTATATGATTGGCTTTTCGCAGATATTGAATACTGTCTGTGTTATGTTTGAAAGTAATGTTGTATTAATATTTTTTTAGTAATACTGTATTAATCACTTTCAGTAGTGTAATTTAGGCTATAGTGGAATATTAAATTAAAAGCTATGTGATTTTTTTTTTTCTAACCAGCACAAAGAATAAATGATTCTTCATACAGATGTAACAGCAAGAGTTACTGCTTCCTTATCAAGCACAAACAAACACCGTGGCACCTTCTTCCAGACTTGGTGGAGCCATAAACAAAATAAAGGAAGAAGTTGACGAAAACCAGACAGGAATTCAAGTTCGCGAGGAATTCATGCGTCACATATGAACTGTATGAATATGCAACACGTTATTGCTTTTAAGCACTGATCCTCTGTTTCAGATGTGTTCCTGGCTGATTGGAATTTAGGACACCCAGACGTCTGTAATTTTTTTGTTTTTATTGTCTTTTTATTATCCTAAGTCTAATTGTCCAAAATTTCTGTTATTTTTTTATTATTGTTTCTATAATTATTTTATTAAACTTCTAAATTTTTTAGACAAGTGACGGGCGTTTTTCACATTCTCCAGGCCATTTTCCACACAACCAACCCGTCGATAAACGGTAACAAAAGAATATGGAAGGATGTTTTTTCCCCCTAAAACCACAGGAGTACCTTTGGTGCAAGAGACCGACAGCTGTTCTACATCAGGGGAATGTGCGCTGACATAAATAATATTCCCAAATCTCATCAAGCCCCGAGTTTTGGTGCAGAGATTTACTAATTTCCTTGGATCTGCAGCAAATCTGCTGGAATCAGAGGGCAGCCTCCTTGCACTGGTGGAAGCCAAGATAAATGGCAGGAGATTCAGGCCAAGTGAGAAAGAGCAGAGAGGGCAAAGTACAAGCTGGCCCCAGAGAGCGGGGAAGGGAAAAGAAGCTCAAAAATAGCACTGAAAAATGTTTTCGTTTGTTTTTTCCCCTTTCTGTTCCCTACCGCTGAACGCACCAACAACAAAAAAAAAGGTTCCCAAGGGATGGTTGGAGGAAGATTATTGTGGAAACTTCACAATGCTTTAAAATGCGTTTTATTTCGCCCTCATTCATCTGAGAGACTGGGAGAAAGAGATAAGGAGAGGAGATGAAATGGTTCGGGGAATAAAATATTAACATATACACAACATGTCAGAAGCACAAATAATGGACTATCTGGTGTTTGACTGTTTTGAGCTTCGTGATTCCCCAAAAGCGTTTTATTTGCATTAATTAAATGTACATTAATAGCTTTAGCTCACGTCAGATTTTAAGGAATTTTAAGAACTTGGGAGGGAAGAATCACCAATATTCACACAGAGGCATGAAAAGGAAATTCTCCATCTTTCACTCTTTTTCTGACATTTCAGTATTTCTCATTAGAAATTTTAGGAAAACATTCAATGGGATTCCTGGACCTACCACCTCAGGTATTATTTTTTTTCAGTATTAGAAAAATATCAATAAATGATGGGATGACTGTCTCTACCTGCCTGGTGACACACAAACTCTCTAGAGGACATATATTAATGTAATTTAAAATTATAATTTTGTATGTACTGTTCATTTGTACATGTGTTTTCATGTATCAAGCTATGAAGCAATAAAATTCACTTTAATTTTCCACTTCTCTTGGATGCAATGACAAAGTTAGGCTGATTCAGCACACCAGGAATAATTTTGACACTTGCAGTTACCAGATGAGGTTTAATATAGGAATTCGAGCTGTCAGGGGAAATCTGCAAGTGTTTGCAGATTCATGGGTTTATCCATAAATGTTTAAGAATTTGCAAGTATTAGAGGCCCATTTTCAAATAAAATTTTTTTTTTAAAAAAGGAAGTAGAAGAAGAAGGAAAAAATACATTTTAATCATTAGGGGGATGAAACATAACACATACAGATAACAAAAAATCTCCTCATTGATAGTAAAGCTGAGGCCGAGGAAGAGCTTTGTTAGAAACATTCCTGGTTTTCTGTTTCGTGGTTAAATCCCTTTGTGAAGCTGTGCCTGTGCTCACATCTGCATCTCCCCGTCCCAACACAAAAGCAGCCTGGTTTGAAGGCTGAGCTGTTAAATTCTCTCCCTACAACATTTCCCGGGTGGATCCACTCTGTTGAAGCCCTTGAGAAAATACCAGCTTGGGGTTTTGGAGAAAAAAAATGTGCCAAATGGGGAAACGTGGATAAAAATCAGTGAGGTTCTGAGCCCTGGCCACAGAGTCACAACATCTTGTGGGGAGCAAGAAGCAGCCAGAGGTACATGGGAAGCTGCTGCTGCTTTTATCTTCTCCAAGGTCTTCTCCAGGATCTGTCCTCCATCCAGCAGCGGGATCCATGCTCCCCGGTGGGAGCAGGTGGCTGTTCCTCACAAACACACAATAAATGGTATTATCAAAAGCTGCATAAATAAAAAATCAACACCAGAACGTATTTCAGGGCACCTCAAACTATAAAGAGGGATATGTGCTGGGATGGGGTGAGCTGGTTGTCAATTAGCAGGGAATAATTTAAAGGATTAATGGCTGGGGCTGGCAGTGTTTGCTGTACGAGGAGATGGGCTCAGGATCTCTCCGTGTTCCCAATGATGAAACAGCTGCTCTGTGTCTCTGGAGATGTTTCCCGCTGGAACACGCCTTCATCAAACCTGCCCGGTGTGCTCCTCTGTGGGCAGTGCTCTTTGGGGCGTAGCTTCTCTTGGAAAAGGCTGGTGGATTCTCCACGTTGCTGAGTGTGCAGCACATTCCATGGAATCATGGAATGGTTTGGGTCGGAAGGGGCCTTAAAGCCCATCCCACTCCCTGCCATGGGCAGGGACACCTTTCGCTATTCCAGGCTGCTCCCAGCCCCGGTGCCCAACCTGGTCTTGGGCACTGCCAGGGATCCAGGGGCAGCCACAGCTCCTCTGGGATTTCTATTCCAGGGCCTCATCACCTTCACAGGGAGGAATTCCTTCTCAGTATCCCATCTAAACCCGCCTCTTTCAGTTTAAAACCATTTAAAGATCCTAATTTCTTGATCCAAGGCCTGGCATAGAACTACCGGGTCAAGATTAAAGTTTTGCTTAACCTTGAGGAAGGACTTTAGAATCAAAAAAATAAATAGCTTAAAGCTCCTCCAAATTGTAACATTCCTGTCATGAGATGACACACAGATTTAAAGTCACAAGGCCAGATTTTTCATAAATTAATTCGTTTGTAATGTCGGTTTTAAAACAAAGGTGGTCTTAGTGCACAGAAAACCTATTTGCAAATGCCTCATGAGTAGCAAAAAATATGGGGGATGTCTGTCAGAGGTTAAAGCAGCAACACTGGCTCAGGGTTTATATTTCATCAAAAAAAAAATTCTTTTGGTGTTTATACAGTGCTTCGACTCACACATTTCAAGCACTAAGTGCAAATCATTTCTCTTCTACCACTGAGTGTTCCCATTCATCATCTGCATTACCCTTTCCTAAAGCAGGCAAAAAAGAAAAAACGTTTTAAAAACAACCATGCTGAATCACTATTTTTTTATGCTCTCAAAAAGAAGGAAAAAAAACCCTGTCTGTTGTGTCAGGGCAAGAGGTATCGGGATTAAATCACAGGGAAGATGATTCTGCTCAGGGATTACAGAATTTTTGGGAAGTAGGGGTTCCGTAAACAAGGAAGGATATTTAGCGGATCAGGTCTTGGGGAAGAGAGATGGACTTGATGACCCTTGATTGCGTGGCATTTTCCTAAACGATGCCCTTGAACCCACTTTTTTTTTTCCCAAAATGTGGTGCCAAATTACCTCGAGGAAGCTGAAAGGCTTGTAAGCAGAAATGTCCCGTTCATCATTTTAAAAAAGGGCACTAAAAATGGAAACCAAAGAAAAACTGATTTTATGATCTAGATATAAAATAATATTTTGAGGTCTTTTCTTATCATTTAGCTAAGGGATTCCTCTGCACCATGGAAACTGTTGAAAAATTGGACTGATAAATTTGAGATGTCCCATGAAAAGGCAACAAAATAGGTCAGAAATGGAAAAAACCCAAATTAAACCTTAGGTATTCATTAAATTGTTGTCTATAAGTAACAAAGGTTTATAAAGGGACAAGGTCCTGTGTTGTTTACAATGTGGTTTGTATGATTTTTTTTTTTTAATTATTATATTTAGATTGGTTTAGAACAGCAGAATTATTGCCTATGAAAACATTGCCCTGGGTAGGGCAAACGAGGTGGAAATGTGTCCAAAAGCCTCAGAGGATGGTGAGTTCTCCCTTGCTTTTCTCTTTGAGTGGCTTCCCTTTGCTGACCGCAGCTCCTGCTCCTGGGATTTGTGGCTTGATCCATTTTTGGAAGGGGTTGGAAAGGAGCAGGATGAGGATCAGACACAAAGTCCCTGCAATCAATAATTTTCCTCTTGACCTCAGGTAGTTCATGTTTTATTTACAGGAACAGTTGCAGACTTGTCAGGAGCCATTCCAGAAGGCACAGGTTAAAAGGAAGTTTAAATAACTCTGGTCTTAGGGGAAATTCTCTCCTTGGGTATGGGTCACCGTTCCTGCAGATATTGCTCCTCCAAGGCACTGGCAGATGCCACCTTCTACACCCTTCCCATGTCCCAAGCAGTCATGGATCTGCAATCCAGGGCCCCTGATGAAAATTAGACAATATCCTGCACTTTGAAAGTGAGACCGGCATTCTGAATACCTCATTTTCTGGGATATTTGTATCTTTAAAGTAACACATTACCTAAAGGAGGTAATTTTTCCACATCCAGTCGCTGTTCCCATTTTCATTGTTCCTAAAGCATAAAAAATGAAAGAGGGAAAGGATGAACCAACTAAATTCTCATGGAAAAATTGATCTGGTATAAACACAGATTGAGCAAAAATGAAGTCTTTGATTTGTTGAAAAAGTGTGTGAGACGATCCCAGAAAGGTCAGAGAAGATGTGGAGCAAAGTGCTCCAAGTTTCATCCAGCAAAATAGAAACTACAAGAGATATGTCAATGACTTGTTCCCTGTAGGAGCATCCAGCTTTGTGGTGAATTAGGAATGCTGAACACGGACAATTAGGAGGTTCATTCTGCTAAATTGTTTTAATTGTTCTTGGCAGAGACAGGACAATTCTATAAGAGTTATTTATGATTTTTTTTAATTAATTGAGGAATTTAAATGAGGCACTAGAAACAATAGTGCACTTGATTAAATATGCACAGTGCAATTGGCAACTGAACCCTGGAGCTGAGGGCTGTGCTTGTCCAGCCTGGGTGGCTTCCATGCTTTTCCTGCACAGGAATTTTAAACATGAAATGCATTTGTGCTCATAAATTTCCACAGAATCACAGAACGGTTTGGGTTTGAAGGCACCTCAAAGATCACCTCATTCCAAGCCTCTACCATGGGCAGGGAACCTTCCACTCGAAGGATTTCACTTGATGATGCTTTGCTTGAAGGTTTCAAAGTCTCTGATCCACCGATAAATTCTTGGAAACCCCCATGCATGTCAAGGATGAGATTTTTCAGGGGCACCCAGAATTTTCCTTGGTCTGTTTCCAATCCAAGTGAAAAAACAATTGATTTTGGTGGGAGCAGAGTAAGGGCAGTGCGGTGGCTTCTGATAATGTCTCCCTCTTAAAAAGGATGGACTGACAACAGTGTTGGGGAGAGTTTTATGACAAAAACGTTCACATCTCAGAATGTGAAGCTCTAATTCTGAAGGTCCCTTGAGCTCATTCAGCATAATTTCTTGTCCAGTGAATTGTCTAGACTTTTAATTCTCAAACACACAATTTTCAGTGTTTAGTGAGAAACAAACAAGATTTGAATCCCATTCAGCCAGGTTGCCTCATACAACCTCACAACCCTTTTCTTTATATAAAAAAATAATCCCTTTATTAGTGGTGAAACGAAATAAGAGAGGAGTAATTCTGTTGCTAAAGAGCTTAAAAGCGAAATAAAAATTTTCCTATGATTTCTATCCCCCTTCAAATAGGTTTCTGTACCATTTAAAAATAATGTCATTCAAAAGCTGCAGAAATATTTTGGAGTAGAACACTGCCTTGCAAGATGCTGCAGGGCAGCACAAGGTGTAAAACAGGCAAGGAGAGAGGACTTTCAGGTCCTAGAAAAAAAGTGTTGGCATAAGATTTTGGTGTTTGGATGTTTAAGGTTAAATACAGGGAAAAAAAGAATTAAAAGGGTAGAAAAAAAAAGTTCAAATAGAAAACAGAATATGGAGGAAAAGAGGAAAGAGGAAAGAGGAAAGAGGAAAGAGGAAAGAGGAAAGAGGAAAGAGGAAAGAGGAGAGAAGAGAAGAGAAGAGAAGAGAAGAGAAGAGAAGAGAAGAGAAGAGAAGAGACAGGAAGTGTAACATGGTGAAAGATTGGACAGACTATTATACTTTTTGAAACTGTTCTAGAAACTTTTATGGAATATTTTGGCTTTGTTTTCCTGGTCATAAAAGTTTTAAACCAAACCAACATCCAGCACTGGAGGAGGATCCACCTTTCCATTTCACCAGTTTTATTTTCCTCTAATCATCAGGTTTAGTAGCTTCCTTCCACTGCCCCCAAAATCTAAAAAATCATAAAATCACTGAGGTCTAAAAAGGAACTCTTTGGCTTCTCTGGAGCTGTGCTGGCTGTTCCAGGCTGTTTAATCTAGGGCCTAAACTTCCATCCCAGTGAACAGTCCATGAGCAAGATCCCATCATCCTGCCTGCGGATCCATCCCCAAATCCCTGCAGCTGGCGTCCTGTGGGGGCTCAGGGCAGCCCCCTTCCCTGCCACCATCCAAAAGTCACCAAAGCCACCCCACATTTCAGGGTAGGGTTGGGGGGTGGGTGGGTTTGGGTGTTTTGGACGCTGATTTATTTTTAAGACAGGAGAACTCTGCATTAGCTGGTTGTGTGTAAGAAACTTTGTCACGACAACAATTGTTTAAACAAGTCAGATTTCTCAAAATCTAATCATCTCCAGCTAGGAAGCAAGAAAGACACATAAAACTTGGGGGAAGCACTAAAAACTCTCTGCAGTGTCTAGTCCACCGTTGGATTTTTGCTCCTTTTCTAACCTTAGGGCATGCAGTATTAGCTAATGGATATTAAACCAGATATAGCCCAGTGGAGAAGGCTTTTCAATTTTACATGCAGCAGAAAAAGTGAGTTTTCACACAGAATTTATATTCCTTGCTGAATTGGAGTCCATTTGCCTTTGATCATCATAAAGAAATATAAATCAGCTGTAGCCTGCCTTTGATTATTTACCATCTCCCACAGACCCCTTAGGCAGAAGAGACTTGTGTTTGCTCTTGATTAATTTGCTGTTGTATTTTTTAAAGGCGTGTGCTCGTTGTGGATGTTGTAGCAGGAACACGAGGGGATTTTTTGATGCTGGAAGCAGTGGACAAGTCACATCGTTTCCTCTTATTAGTCCCATTCCAGGAGAGGTGCAGACAAGCCATAAAACCACCAGGCTTTAAACAAATGAGGTGGGAAGTGGTGGAGATGAGGGGGTTTTATAGAGCAGCTATTATTTCACATTTCTGCTGGAAAAAAAAAAGAAAAAAATCGCTGTAATTTCTCAGCATTGCTCATAGGCACTGTTAAACCCGGAATTACTTGAAGTTAACCCACTGCACATTAATTAGAGATTGCTTGGGCTAAGCTAGACTTTTCTGGAATCTTTATAACATATGGGGGGCGAGGAAATCTTTAAAAAATTTCAGCTTCAGAGAAAACGTACAGAAGCTGTTGCCTCCTTCCTGCTAATTTACAGAATCCAGTAAATCCTGGGGTTTAGGGAAAACCTTGCAAAATGAGAAAGGAGATATTGCATTGCAGGGATGAGAAAGTCTCTTTTTTGTCTGATGAAAGAAGGCGGGTGAGTGCAGATGGAGACAAGGAGTGGGAATGAGTGACAGGGAGCATCCAGGTGGGCCTCAAACCCTGAGGCTGAAGGACTCGGGGCCATCTAACATGGGAAATATTGTCCCAAAACTGTCCCTGCTTGCCTCAAACCTCAAAGTCTGAGCAGCAGAGTGAAAGAAGGAATTCTGCATTTATTCCACTCCAAAATCCTGGAGCTGGAGTTGGTGTTTGTGTCCCAGATTGCCGCACACAGCGCTCCTGCTCCTGGTGCCATTGGTTGGGAAAATCCATCACTTTTCCTTGTTCCAGCCATTGTAGGTGACTAAATATTGAGTGGGTTCGGGTTGGTTGGTTTTGTTACTGAGCGTGGGCGGAAACACCCGGGGTTTGAATTCAAAACTCAAAATTTTGAATTGTGAAATTCACCCAGGTTGAATTTTCACTGCTAATTCCAGCCCCAGGCCCCTTGCAGGAGGATGACCAGAAACCAACATTTGCTTTCGTTACTATTTTTCTGTGTTCATTGTTTTATCCCTCGCAGGCCCTCATGAATCACCCAACCTGAGCTTTCAGGATCAGCCCTCAGAGTGAGCTATAAAATGTCCCAACCCAAGGTTCACGTCAGAGCTTTGTTCCCAGCTCAAGGCTTTTACTTTAAACTTCATTGAAACAACAACAACAAAATATATAAATTTCCTACACTTTTCTTTATTTAATGCACTAAATACATTCCAAATTGCCTCCTCTGCTATCTTTTTAGTGTGAAAAAAAAGTCTCCAGATGGTAAATGTGTTTCAGATGTGTTGACCACCCTTCCTGAATTGCTTGGCAATGCCTGGGAATTTTTTTTTCCCCTCTTGGCCACTGTTAAGTGATGCCGAATAGAGAAGAAAATAATTTAACAAAGGATGGATGTGTGGATGGTTCGGTGGATGGATGGATGGACAACTACAAATTTTTTGAATATGATTATCACTCTCCAGTTTTATATGAATCTCTTATAATCAATGGTATATATCCATGTTGTTGAAAGAAAGAATATTATAGGGTGTGCAATTGATTTTGCAGGTGTTGCCTTGAAATTAGAAAAGCCTCTTCTGCCTTCCCCGGGTCTGTAATTAGGATTTTGCAATCTTGGCTTTGAAAAAAGATCAGAAGAGAGAGTGGTGTTATATATACACTCCCAAGCTGCATGCAAGGAATAAAAATGTTATTCTTGGCCACATTGTTATCACTAACGACAATATTAATGCATCCAGTGTTATTAAAATGTAACTATTAGTCGATATATTGATGTTGCTGACTGTCCAAATTTACTCCTGCAGAGTTTAAATACTTGAGGGCTGCATTACTGTTGGCAATAAAGATATTTAAAGTGCAGGAAAGTTACACGTATTCAGAAGCATTTTATGAGGTTAATCTAGAATGTTTAGGTTAAATTAAATTAAATCTGAGTGTGAAGGTGAATGGGTAATAGATAAAGGAATGTCCTAAAACAAGAGTGAGGCCTTCAGCTGGTCCTTGAGCCATTAAAATGAGCTTATTTCACTTTACAGTGGTACCTATCAGTGTCCTTTATTCTCATATGAAGCTCTCAGACGTAATTTAAAGAAGGCTTTTTGGAGTTCTTCTTAGACACTGCTGACCATCAGGAATGTGGGAAAGGCAGGTTGGATTTTGGGAGTCAACAGAAACACGTGGAAGAGCCAGGCTGGTTCTGCTCTCCCCTGGAAAACTCCTCCTTGGTGTTGATCAAAACTTCATTTGAACTATCAAAAACTCAAATCTGCAAAAACAGCCTGGCAATCTCTTGAGGGAAAAGGGACTTCTTGTTGACAAAATCAGCGGTTGTGCTCCTTGCTTTTGATTTTGACAGGAAAAGCTCCAGACCATCAATTCACACAGTGTTGGATTTTCCTTTGGCCCTGCTGTCCCCTGGGAGACGCTGTTCTGTCACACTGGGAAGTTTCTCTAGGAGTTAAAGCACTGCGTTTGTACCTGAAATACAGTTCCTCACCCCAAATATTTGCAAATCAAGCAGGGCAGACTAAAGGACCTGTTGTTATCTCGTTTCTTCTGCCCTTTTTTTTTTTTTAATTGAGAAATTAATTCAGATTTTTCTGTTGTGCAGGCCAACCTGCTGCTCATTCATTCTCCATGAATACATTAAATCATTTAATAAAGCTAAACATAAAAATTGAGAACCGCCACAGGGATTTTGAGGAAGGAATTCTGAGCTGGAGGCTGCTGTGTGCCAGCTGATGTGCGCTCTGCGTGTCAGACACCTGCCTCCACCAGCAGCAAGAGCAAAATCCTGCAGGGTCAGCTCGGACAGAGGCTGCTGCTGCTTTGCAATTCCTGGCTGACGGATTTTCAGACAAATTGGTGCCCAGATTCCACGGGGGAACTCCTCAGCAGTGTCAGGAGGGGTCAGAGCCAGAGCCTGATCGGTGACACTGTCCTGCCTGGCGCTGTCCCCCTGCCCCGGGAGTGCCTTCCTCCTCCCCCTGCCTCAGTGCCACCCACTAAATGCTCAGATATCGCCCCTTAGAAACATTTTAGTGCATATTTAGTGCTTTTCCTGTTTGTGTGGGAGACAGAAAAAGGAAAAAAAAAAAAAAGAGGAATCCCATCAGACAGAGGGACTTGTTTGTCCCGTCCTCACCAGCCCTTTGTTGTGCCACAGGCCCAGATCAACAAAAAGGGAAATGGATAAATTGAATTATCTTATCTAGGCAGGGCCCACATTTTCAGAGAGACCATCCTGAAGAAAAACAGGATGAGGAGATCCAGTCTTGAACAGATCAGAAAACCTTTAACTGGCCAAGGGCTCCTACAGGCACCAAGACATAATTTGTGATGTCCTGAGGGATACAGGGAATTACTGGGAAGGCTGATTTTTGTGGCACACACATCTGGGGCACTGAGATCTGCTTCCCCTCTGCCCCAGGTGTTTTTTGAAGTAGTGCCAGGCTGTGCACAACTTTCCGACAACAATGTAAGCAATGAATTGGCCGTCACCAGAAATCTTCCAGTCTTTAACCCAAAACACATCAGAGATCCAAGAAGGAAATTCATGGATTAAGTGAAGGTGTTGGCTGTATCTAGGACAGAGATATTTTGTCGCTGCTGAAAAGATAAATCTGCCATCAATGCAAACACCAAATGTGCCACTGCCAAGTTCCAGCAGCAAAATGAGGCTGCATTTCCTGGTGTTCCTCTGGAGCAGGGCGCTGATGCTGGCCGTACTCAGGTGTTGTAACCCATGAAATTCAGCATCTCTGCAGCAAACGGAACCAAAACAGGCCTAAAACTGAGTTCTGTAGGAACTGAGCTGATTGTGAGATCAGGGCTTCTCACACTGTCCCATCACTCACCAGAGACAACCTCTGCTTCGGGGTAACCTGTGCTCCCAGGGTCTCTAAAAACGGTGCTGTGGGAAAAGTGGCTCTCCAGGGCAGGAAAAGGCCTAATTTCTCACAGGTTTTTGAGTTTATCGTTAAAGGACACTGTCGCCCTGATGTTTTCAGCCTTCTCTTCTGTTCCACAGTTTCATGGTTTGGGTTTTTTCCTCACACTTGGGTGATGTAAACAGAGCCAGTGTTTATCATAAATTCAAGGAAAGTTTTCATTCCTGTTCTTAGAGATACGGACAGCTGATGGACAGTTGTTTTGACCAATGGGATGGGGAGAGGTGTCAGCCTTCTCCCCCAGTCCCTGGCCTTTGTAGAAATACTATAAAATGGAGTCAGATCTTTTTAAATAAAGAGTTCATGCCTTCTCACCAAAGTGCGCGTGTGTGTGTGACGAACAGCGTCAGGACGTCACCCCAGGTTGTAATTTTCAAGCTGTTTGTGCTGATCCCCGTCCTTTTGGGGCGAGACTGCCGTGGGCCCTTGGCAGAATTTCCCCGCCGGCTGCGGAGGGAGTTGGCAGCCCCAGACATCCCGAGGCTGTGAAGTTGTTCCAGGCTGCTGCAGCCTCCCCCAGCTCCAGCTGCCAGGCTCCTTACTCAGATCCACCGTCGTCTGCTGCCTTCTCCACCAGCTCTAAATTAGAGCCTGGAACCCCTCATCTCGTCACCAAGGAGCTCTGGGGGCGCACAGGCCGGGGGAAATCGTGATTATTTTGACGAGGGGATCACAGCAAACCTCCGTGCTCTCCCCGAGCAAATCACACTTGATCGTGGTAATTGGGAGGTGCATTTCTTTCCAGTGATGACTTCTGTCGTTGGAGAACTGCTTTTCAGGCTGAAATATTACTCGTTTCCTTCCCTCATAGACACCAAATGAGCAGGTGTAGAGTTTTATCCTTTGCCAAGCCTGTAATCTGCTGTTATTTCCGCCAGGTAGCCCTCGGAGTCAGGTATTTCAACGCCGGTGATTCGATTCCTCGAGCAATGTTTACATAAATAAAATATGCCAGAGCAATCCAATTTGGGGCTGACGCGATTGCCTTCCCTGCCTTTGATCCCCAAACACTTGAAATGTGATTCCTCTCCCCAGCACAGATCTCGTCAAGCAGAAACATCTCTGAGCTGCAGTCAGTCCAGACCCATCAGTTTTAACAACCTTCACTCACAAAAATCAAATCAAATCGAATAAAAAAAAGAAATTAATAACCTTATTCCTGGAAAAGTGATGAGTGGAACAATTTTTTTTGCAGCTTTAAATTATTGATTGCCCTTAAGCATCTCATTTCAAGCCTTTTCAAAGGGGAAGCAAACAAGAATATAATTTACAAATAAAAATCAGCTTAATGAAAAAAAGTCCACAAGACAAATTGATTATGATTCTGGTATGGTTTCGATGAAGAATATTTTAAAATTATTTCGGAAACTAATTTTCGAGTTACATTCCTGAACTCGTTATTGACTGAACTTCCCAATGTACATATGGATGAAAACTAAGCAGAGAAAGCTGATTAGAGAGTGACAGAGATTTTTCTAAAAGGGAGATTTACTGAAACGGATCCTTCCTTGCTAAGGCTGCAGAATGTATTTATGTAAGCGATTCACCATACGGATGTGGGAAAATGTTCAAATATTTGTGTATCAAGTTTCAGGCTCCCATAAATGTTTGCTACAGAAAGTAACACCGACTATAAAATCTCCCTTTGCTATAGAAAGCAACGCCGCCTGTAAAATGTGTCTTTGCTTCAAATCGTACATTTAATTCGGGAAACCCAACATGACAGCATGAACCCAATGCAGATGCTTTTTTTTTTTTTTTTGCTACCTGGGTAGTAAATACCCATCACGAGTCTGAATTCCTGCCAGGCCCATGTTTCCATACCGATTCCTGCAAGCCAGGGTTTTTCAGATGCTGGAGTTAGAGATCCCGCTAGGACTTGGCCCAAAAATCAGTACCAGCAGCTTGTGAGTCTGCCTCGAGAAATCCCCCCTGGTCTTGTTAAAAATTCCCCATCCCAGCCTTCCTGGGCAGGGAAGAGGAATCCTGTTGTGGCTGTGGTGCAGGATCAGTTGTTGGTTAGTGGAGGAGCTGTGGAGGAGCTCCTAATTTAAAGATAGGTTTTAAAAACGTTTATTTGAACAATATCTACTAAGAAATGTCTGTGGGGCCGTGTCCTGCAGCCAAAATCTCTCTGGATAATTGGAATAATGTAGAGGTATCACTCTTCTCCCCCAGGAAAAACAAAAAATCTGCCTGCCCAGAGTGCAGAGGAAACAGAGCTCGAATGAAGCCAAGACTGACAGAGCATCCCCAAAATTGTACTTACACGCCTGGAGTCATGGAATGGTTTGGGTTGGAAAGGAACCTTTAAGTTCACCTTGTTCCAACTCCTTTCCATGGGCAGGGAATCTTTCACTAATCCCAAATTGCTGCAAGCCCCACCCAGCCAGGCACTGATGAACAAATCTTAGTAACAGCAAACCCTTGTATATTTAAATAAAGTTATTGTTAGATTTACTCTTCTGTTCCGTTTCCACTCTGCAATATAACAGATTGTTTCTCTCAGCATATTGAAGTCGAATAAAAAGGAAGAAATTTAACATCTCTCAATATTTTTTTACAGTTTGGAAAACATGAACTTGAGGAGAAAATGCAGAGTGACACATCTATTGCTGTGAATATTGTGCGTTAATTTTGATAATTGAAAATTGCAGGACAACATAATTATCTGGCATAGCTCATTAAAAACAAAACAAAACAAAAAAAAAACAACACCATGGCTATTGCGGTGTAAACTTAAAAAGTGCTTACATTTGGGAATCCCTCTCTTGCTGAGAGGTCAGGGCAGGGTATTACCAGCTGAAAATCGTGTCATTATTCCCAGGGCTGCAGTTCAGCCCGGGTAAAATACGACACACTGTCATTTACCAGGCACCAAAATATCATAAAAATCCCTCTGAATCATGTAATCACGGGTACCTCTGGGACAGCCTCTTTGTCCTAAAGAAAAAATGAGGATATTTTGGAAAACACATCCCACTTTATGTCTCCATCCAAGGAAACAAGCACAAATCAATTGGATTAGAGCCGTGCCTGGGCGATCCAGGAGTTAAGGTTGTGCATGTCAGCATTTCTATTAGGCTGATAAGTAACCTGCTGTGAAAAACCTCACCAGCAGCCTGCATGGGCTCCGCAAATAAGTTGTCTTATTATTTCCTCCAAATTTTAAATCATTGGTCATTTGGAACTCGTGTCAGCTTCATTTTGCTGCTGTGAGCCTGCCAACTTCAAGAACATCCTTGGGCAGATATTTATACCTGAAATACCAGGTGTGGATTGAATTTATCTGCACAGGCTGGGGAAATGAATGCTCAGATGGTCCCTGTTGGTGGTGATGGAGGAGTTAAGGCTCCCAGCAATTTTGTGGAATGTAAGCTCTGAAAATTTATTAATAAAAAAAAAAAATAATCCGGCAAGTTTAGTCATCCTGGGTTTCTTTAATGAAAAGATCTTTAAATGTATAAACACAGAGAGTAAATATTCAACTAAAAATGATTCACAGATGCATTTTTAAAGCTTTTGTGACAGGTTTTAATATAAAGTTTAAACAAAATTACCAGAATAAAGCTTGTGGATATTGAATCCCTGACTTTGCTATTCTTTTAAGAATATATGATCTGTTCAGCAAGAGAGATAACAAAAGTATTGCAAAATAGACAAGATCTTAAATAGACCAAATTAACCTTGAAGGGAGAAAAAGGCAGAGCTACACCAGCTACAAGGGGAAGCAGAAGACTCAATAAGTCAGAGGCTGTTTCATTGCAAATACTGAGTGCAAAGCCATCCCACATGAGGAAAAAAAGGGGGAACATTTCACACAAAATATTATTTTTCCAGTCATTGCTGCGGGAACGAGGTCACTCTGAAGTGAGGGGGTTCATTTTCTTTGGTGCATCAGAGTCCCAGAGGGGCTGGGGTTGGAGGCGCCTCTCGAGATCCTCCAGCCCAACCCCTGCTGGAGCAAGGGCTGGGCTTTGAAAATCCCCGAGGATGGAAACGCCACCACCCTGCTGGGCAAGCTGAGCCTGGCCTCGACCCCCTTCTCCTGGGCTGAGACACAGCTTCACATTCCACCCCGTGCTTGGGGGCTCTTGGCCATCACTGGGAAGAACCTTTGGACCATCCCAGCTCACTCAGCCTCTCGCTCCGATCCCTGACTCATCTCCACGGCCCCTTGCCGGAACTGCTCCAGCGTGTCCTTGCCTTTCTCACACTGGAGAGGCCAGCACCGGACCTTTGATGGACTCTGGGAGGTTCCCGTTGGATTCCCCAGCATTTCCAGGCCCTGCTGGAAGGCAGCCACCCCTCCCGGTCCTGTGTCACCTGCAGACCTGCTGAGGTTGCATTTTGCCCCCTCCGGAGTCGCTAGTGAGGAGGTTAAACAATGTCCGCACCAAGGGAAGAACCTGCTGTACCCTCAGATATAATAAATTAGATTTCTACATGAGATAAGTGTTCATTAAATGAAAGTGATGCACAGCCTTTCTCCATTTTCCCCCTCGCTGGCACTACAGAATAGAACACAAGTGCACCTTCAGAAACAAAATTAATCTATTCAAATAAGGGGTTTGCATCTTGAAAACAAGCTCTAAACATCCTTTAAAATACACTCAATCTCTTTTTACGCTATCAGGAAGGAACATTCAATTTGGTAACCAACTAACCGAGCAAAAAAGAATTTACACACAAATTTTTAACAATGCGTCTGGAAATTAAATCTGGGTTGTGCCGACCTCTTATGCCTGTGCTAAGCCCAGGGACCAACTTTCCACAGCTACCACCAAGAAAAGAGGTGCTTTTGGCCAAATGTCTTTGGAAACGCTTTTCAAAACTGTGCGTAGAAGTTGAAAAATAAAATTTTAATTGTTTGGCTTGCTGTCCACCCCACAGAATATTGATAATAATGTTTTATCTAATATAGTTATAATTGGTTTCTTTCAGGAAGCCACATTATAATCACATTAAGACACTTCAGGGCGTCTGCCCTAACAATGGCAGGTCCTGCTGGGTCTTATTACTTAAATGTGCTCGCAGTGGCTCTCCCTGCTGCCGCCTCATTTATCTTCTCTGGGCAGAGATTGATCCCAACTTTCCCCAAGTTGTATTTATTTTGCTAAGCAGAGCATTGATCAATGCCATATGAGATGAGACAACCAAACTCATTTTTCTAATGAGAGATTTTCCAGAAAGCCTCGTGAAATTTATTTATTTGGACGATACCTTAGAGTTAATTACTCCATGCAGAGAGCGAGATAATAACCAAAGGATCAAACAAGGATAATCGCTTCTCCCATTTGGCAAGACTCTGCAGGAAAATTTGGGTATTCCTGGGAGGTTAATGGGAGTCCAGGCTCATGGACTGCTCATCCCACAAAGCCAGCCATGTCCAGTTGGGCTGGTCTGACACTGTTGTAGGGCACATTGATTAACTGGGGAAAAAATATTCGGGAATACAGCACTAAATAACATGGATAGAGACCAGCCACTTCCTTCTGTGGCAGCCCTGTGGTGAGTGGATGTGAGTGTGCTGACATGAAAAGGGGCACGAAACACTTCCCACTGAAATTCAGACACATTCCGCTGTGAAAGTGCAGGGGAAAGCAACCAGCAGCCTCCAAAGTGCTCCAGCCAGATTTTTGATGCCATTTTAGTACTGAAATTATATTAATTTAACCACATTACTAAAGGTTATTTCAAGGCAGAAAACAGCCAAACACAATGAAGTGTGTAGAATTTTAAAGAGGCTTTAATACTTGAATTTAAAGAAAGTCAACCAAGGCCACACATTCTCCATCCCAGCATTACTGAGCGGGAATTCTCCTGGAGCACAGCCCAAGGCCTGCAGCAGTACCCCAGGGGTACCCACCTGAATTCTCAGTTGTCCAGTAAAGGGTGGACTTTTTATTATCAGTGCCAGCACTAAAATCCTCCCTCTTCTCCAGCTTCTGGCTTTTACAAAAAGGGCAGGAATTTAATCTCTCCATGATCTCCATTCCTTTGTTAAATTTCATTATAAATACTTCATGGCCTAAAAACCCATTAGTACAGATACCTGGGGAGGTAAACAGACACAAGTGTGTAATCTTATATGTCTATTTAGTTTATATCTGTAGCTCATACATCTCTAAAAATAAATTTCACCTTGGCCACATTACCAATCTTTTCCTACTTCTCCAGGAGCATTAGAAAGTAAAATCCTCACTAGCAGCAAGTGCAATTAAAGCTAATTTTGTCTCAGACTCATTCTCCAAATGACAAAGCACAAAGCCTGCATTTTGTACAGGTGAGGCACCAGCACTTTGGAAATGACGTGTTCAGCTAATGAGTGAATTCCCTCCTGATTTGTTCACCCAGCATGGCTGAAATTAATTCTCTACTTCCCTTGTACCCCAAGCCAGGAGCATATGCATCAAACACACAGCAGCGTGTAGAAACCTTCAGAAAATTATGCAGCAAAGGGGAGAAATTAATTCCTGATGCTCCACCAGGGTGGTGCCACTCTTCTGGGGTTGTAATCCAATCCAAACTGCTGGGCTTCCAAAGCTGAAAAGGGGGAAAAAACATCCTAATGTGAGACAAACAATATCGCAAAACATCCTGATGTGGGATAAACAGAATGGCTCTGAGGATCTTCTACAGAGAAATCGAAATGGAAACCTCACATTAATGCCGTTAATGGCACTTTATCCGAGAGCTGTCTTCATGTTGCAGGATCCAAGGGCTCGAGTTTCACATTAATATCTGTTTTATGGTTCCCTCTGCCCCAGAATGAGCCATAATTTCATTATCAATTCCAGACATCCCCGTCTGAGATGTATTTTCGGTGTTTACAATGCTTTTCAAAACAGAACTAATGAACTGTGTGTTTTAAAGGATTCTGGGGGGTTTGAGGGCAGGCTTGGTATTAGAGATAGAAAGGAAATGGCAGCAATAAAGTTCAAATGATGCCTGGTGTACAAATAAAAGTTGCAAGCAGCAAGTGCTGTGTCTTTGCATAATCGTGACTCATCTGAGTTCTGTGAGCAGGGAGGGGGAACCATGAAATGCTGCTTCATGAGGGAAAGGAAGAAGTTCTCTCCGAGAAAGGAAGGAGTTCTCCACGCTGGGATCGTGTCTGCCACCAACTCCTCAGACACCTAAACTCAACCAGAAATTACACCCTCAAATTCAATATGCGCATTAAAAAACAGAGAAAAAATACAGATATTCACAATTTTCTGATTTTTTGTTTGTTTGTTTGTTTTAGAAATTCTTTAGTCTGATTTCTTCCATCTCTGGTTATTTGTTGTGTTTATCCTTCGTCCTTGCTTGGCTGAGCTGGCTTCTGCAGCCTCAGCGCTTTGCCTGCCCAGACACCTTGCCCAGATTTGATCCCAGCTAGGAACAGAGATCCCACTTACATTTCTACTTCTGATCACTCTCAGGTCTCTCTCTGCCTCAGCTTTTCACATCTCCACAGTCTGTATATCTGTGGAGATATTTGTGATAACTCCACGTCTCTCCCTGCTATTTCATGCTTGGAATTATTTTGTTTTCTCATAATGCAAGAATCTATTCTGCCCACATCCTCTCTAGAACATCCAAATATCTTCTTTTACAAAACATCAGGATGTTTTGCAATACAAAAAATAATATAACTGCTAGTTCTTACATCCTTTTGCAGGTCTAATTATTTTTTAACTGCAGAGATATTCTACACATCTTCCACAAATCCTTTTTTTTTTTTTTTTTTTGCATTTAACATACACAACAATATTTGGGCAGATTAGACTTTTATGGGAGCAAAATGATCTGTAGCACCCAGATGCAGGCTGTAAATGCACATCGAGGAGCACGTTAAAACCGAGCAAATTAGAGAAATTTGCGGATATTCTGGGAAAACCCTGACCTTGAACTGTCTGTGGCTGCTGAGTGCTGTAACAAGGCTGTAAAGCTCCAGCATGTGCTGTATCACAGCATGTTCTGTTATCAGCACCTTTGGAGATGACAGGAAGAAACATATTTTTGCAGGATCAGTTCAGTCAGCCTAAACCAGACACTTAAAATAGGTCAAGGAATTGTAAGGTGCAGCAGTTAGCAGTCATTAACTTCAGTGATCAGCTCAAATGCAGATGTCTGCACTGTCACTGGGGGAAGTTTGGTGAGACAGAGCCTTGGTGGGATTTCCCTCCTAGGAGCTTTTCCCTCTTCTCAGCTCATCCACTAATAAACATTTGTCCTTGGCTTTATGGTAGGAATCCTTACCAAGACACACAAAAATTGCTGTTTCTGCACCAAATCAGACGAGAGATGGCAAGGGCAGGGTGATCCCTCATAGGATTTGCAGGAAAACCCTCAGTGCACAGCCCCTTTCTGATCTTCCAGGGTTCATCCCAGGTCTTACACCTGGACAGAAGGTTATGTAAAACCTTGTCCAACCACCCCGTGCCTCTTCTTCAAAGCAGGTTCAGTCCTGCCTGCACAATCACATCCTTCTCCTGCTGGAGATCTGTGTCTCACTTTGTTTTAACGTGTGGCAGGCTGACTTTTAACTTCCCTAGCAACTGCGAACACGCTCAGAATTATGTTCTGGGGCACGGTGGGTCTATTTTGCCAGTAATGGATGAGCTGTTTCCAGAGGGAATCATTCTCCAGGTTCACGTGTTCTCCCTGCTTGCTTAGCTCCATAACTTCTCCCCAGTGGGCAGAGCCTTCAAAGGTCACTGTCTGTGTGTAGACAACCTCAAATCGCTCCAAGATCTCCCTGCTGCTTGTCTGACATCTCTGCAGTGGGGCATTCTCCTCCAGGTGAGGCCAGGCCTCATTATCCCTATCATTAATCTAAGGAAGGCAATTTAGCGATGCTTTCCCATCTGGAGCTCTCTTTCCCGGCTAAAATGCAAACTCGAGTCTGAGACAGGATCATTTTATCAGGCTAGGAGAGTTCTAGGAGTACTTGTGGGATTCTTCTCCTCAGGAAGGGTTGGACCTGAGGAATGGCTCCTCTTGTGTGGCTGGGGTGGTCTCTCTCATGTGAAGAACCTGCAGTTAATCTAATAGATTAATTTTATTTTGTTTATGAAAGGATCCAGTTTGGAAGTATAGAAGAAGAGATGGAGACTCCAAAGGGACAACCAGAAAAAGCTGTGTAGGAAGGGCCAATTATCAACATCCAGGCCAGGAATGCTGTCCGGGTTGTGAGTCCACACTGGGATCACTCCACACCGATAGATCCAGGGCAGGGCATTGATAGGCAGAGTTTTAAAGCTGGTGTCTCTGTATATTCCTTAATCCTCTTGCTCCAAAGGAGATTATGAATAAATGTATCTCAATGTTCCCAATCCAACCAGGTCCCAACCCCAAAAACAGAGGAAGGCTCTGGAACGAGACTCTGTGTGACTGCACCAGGCACACAGAGGAGAGAGGAGAAACAAACGGAGAGAAATCAGGGTCTGACTCTGTCCAGGTCCTGAATAAATTGGGGTCCAGACACAGTCCAGGGTAATTAATTGCCCTTTACAGCTCCACTAGTTTCTCTTGGATTTAAGCACTTGCCTCTTAAAATTCTTGCCCAAAGCCTGTTTTGACATGTGGGTTTTTTTAATGCTTTCTTTTTCATTTGGAAAATCCTGGTGTTCAGTTTGTGTAGGGAACCCTGCATTGAATCAGCCCCCAGGAGACAATCAGGAGGAGCTGGTGGCAAACCACCCCTTTGTTTTGAAAGAACTTGCCCTGAATTTAGCAGGGTTTCTCCTCCCACTTTTCAGAGGTGATAGGGACTGGCCTTGGCTTCATGGGAGCCCAGGGAGAGCATTTTCCTTGCGGTGCCTTTAGCCAGGAAAACCCTCCTTGGATATCACCCTGAGCTCAAAAATCAAAATCCTCACAACCACTAATTTATAAATTAAAATAAACAGATTGAAACAAACAGCTTAAAGAAAGGCTTTCAACTTCTATTTGCGTATGTCTCCAGACTCTGTTATAATTTTTATCCTTATTTTTAAACAGATTGAGTGGCTTCAGAAGGAATTTCTGGACTCAGAATATTTGAAGTCCCTCCTGTTTGCATGATGCTTGGGTTATTTCTTCTGCCAGACTTTCAGGAATATGATTTTTATAGAGATATTTCATGTATTAAAATTCTCAAAAGGAGGAGTAAACAACTTGCTGCAGAAAAAAAAAAAAAAACCAAAAAAAAAAAAACAAACCAAAACCAGCAAACTGCCTAGAATAAAAAAAACAAACATTTACAGATGGAGATACCTGAAGGAAGGGAGAAATAACAGAAAAATGAAGATGTCCGATGTGATAAACATCATTCATTATTAGCCATGTTGCTCTCCATGCACACATCACTTCAAGTGCGTTTTGATTTTGATGTTTTATTGCAGATGTTTTTCTGTGATCACTGCCAGTCTCCCAGCACACTGCAGTGCCTGCACACTTGGTTTCTCTGTGGTGATGCTGCGTTAGGTCATTCACTGTCCCCAGCTCAGAAACCGGTTCTGAAGGGAAGTGCACAGCCCTGAGACACAGGCCTGGCACAACTCAGGGACAGCTCGTTAGGGTTTTGTCCAAAACAGGCTTGTCTGACTTATTGCAGATTAAAGGGGCCTTAATGGGGGCTTGGTGCTGTGTTTACTTGGGGAATGCATTCAACAGTGCTGTGATTATAGGAACAGACACTTTAGCTTAGCTGACCTGTCCTGATTTAATTATTTTACTGTGCAGAGCCTTTGCTGGGCAGCCAGGTGTCCTCAGCAATCAGTGTCAGGCACTGGGCTCCTGATGGCCTCCCCAGGCACCAAACGTGCCCCCAGTGACCTCCGTGGCTCTGTCCATGGATGTGCAGAGCCTGGGATGCTCTGCCTGCTCTTCCCAAAGGACACAGGGTGAGCCAGGGCTGCCTCAGCTCCTGAAAGCTGCCTGGAAGTCTGTACAGATGGCAGGATGACCTAAAGTTTCATTTCTTCACTGGAGGACTGTGTGGGTTTGATAATTCTGAGCCTGAATTTCAGCTTGCTGACCATTGCCGGCTCCTTTCCCAAGGGAAAGCTGCCAACAGTTTCTCTTTCCAAAACATCTCTCTGCGTTTCTCAGCACAGGCTCAGCAAACAGTGTTCCCTTTGCCAGAACAACTGTCCCAGGGGTTGTTTCCTATTCCTGACCCAATGGAGAGCAGTGTCAGTGCCATGGAGCAATAACAGACCTTTTTACACAGCGTGTTCTAAAAGAAACTGCTGGGATTGTAAATAAAGCCTGAATTCTCTGCTGCCAGCTCCACGGAGTCCATCTATTTTGTGTCCTACTGTGACAGAGGAGTGGTTAAGCTTTGGAGGAGTCTCCTCAGAGCAGAGGTGAGGTCGCCACCCCTGGAAGTGGTAAAAGAAGAGTAAGTCATGGATCACAGAAGATTCCGAGTGGAGAAGGGCTCACCAGGATCATCAAATCCATCCCTTAAGTGAATAGCTTGTTGAATTGAGTGTTCTGGTGATGTGGTTTTGTGGGCAGGAAGGGATTAAGGGAAAGGTTGGACTTAATGAACCTTGGAGGCCTTTTCCAACCTTAATGATTTGATGATTTAATGGTTGGTGCTTTTGCTCCAGCTTGGGGCATACCTGGGCTGGAGCATGTGTGGAGGAGAGCTGGAAATGCTGGGAGGGATGGACAGGGCTGGATTTGCTGGGTGCTGCCCTCATGGAGCTCTGCATCCTGCTGGCTGCATGCGAGGGAGCCAGAGTCAACCGGTCCTGGCTGAACGTACCCCAAATCCCCAAAAAACTGGGGCAAAACTTCAGCTGAATCCTGTCCTGCCCCAAGACTCACACACAGCTTCAGGAATCAGAGAATAATGGAACCATGGAATGGTTTGGGCTGGAAGGAACCTTAACACTCATCTTCTTGCACCCCCTGCCACGGGCAGGGACACCTTCCATGGACCAGGAGCTCAGCTTCCCTCTTACCACCCTGGAATTCTTGCTGATTATGGAATATTGTTGTCTGTGGCAAGAGCTTTTGGCACAACTTTTCTATTTGCAAAGTATGGGTGGCCTTTAAGGGAATGAGACCCAGGAGATTCAAAGATTCCTTTCTTCCTGCTCAATTTGAAGTTTATGTTGTTTTGCACGAGGTCCTGGTGGTATCCCAGCGTTCTTAATCTACCAGCTGCAGGTCCTTCAAAGCAGAGGGACTTAAGTCCTGCCATTTAATTTAGTCCGGGTTTGAAAGTTTTATCCTTTTAATTCATTTTTAATTCCTTTATACATTTTTAATTACATTATTAAAGTGCTTGTGTTGAAATTCACCTGGAGTGCTGCACAGAGGTAATTAGTTAAAGTAGAAGGAGAAAGCCTATTGTGTTTGGGGCTGTCGAGGATTACTGGAATTCAAAATATTCTGCCTCTTTAGCTTCGAGATTGCACACTAATATGGTCCAAATGCAAATCTGCAAACACAATATTAACCTGGCAAGTGTGAATGGGAAAGAACAAAAAGCCAAGCAAGCACCCACCTTCCCTGAGAGTCACAGAATGCTCATTATTAGACCTGAAGCAGTAATGACACTCTATCTGAATCTTGATTAAAAAATTAATTGCTGGCTCACTATAAAAATAAAAAAAAAAAAAAGAAGAAAAGGATAAAGCAAACAAGAAAAGAGGTCTTTACAGAGCTGGAATTAATTGAAACACAATGAATCCCCAAATCCTGCCGTGTAGAACTTACTCTAACAGCCTGAGCAGTCATTTCCCACTCCAGCTCCAGAGCACGGGTCAATAAACCCTGGTAATGGCAACAATTCCAGACACATTCCTATTTCAAACAGTCAGAGCTAATTTGTTCTTTATTTACATTTGGAATGGAAAACAATAATGCTACATTTATGCTGTGGACCTGTAATGTTAATTTACTCTGAATTTTAGAGGGTCTCTTACCGAGCAGAGGAAGACAAGTTTGGTTTCTTCTGGTTCACCCAAGAAAAATTTGCCGCCTGGGAAAGCTCAATTTGTTTTTAATTCTTTTCTCCCCTGATGACCATGCCTCTTAATTGGTATTAGCTGAGAGTTCAGAACCTCAGTGCTCACCAGAGAGGAGTGAAGTACAAACCAAGCTCGAGAGTGGACTTCAGAGAAAGGTTTGGCAATTATCTTGCTCAGAGCTGATATTGGGCCCAGTTAGGAACTTTAATACCATTTTGCTTCCCTGGGAAAACAATGGATTTCACTGCAGCCTGGAGCACGTGCTGCTCCAAACCTGACAGGAAGAAATGCTGCCCAGCTCTTGGTGAGTTGTACACATGATAAATGTGAGTAGAGGTTTGTTAGAAACCCTCTGACTCACTGATCTCTTAAAAAAAAATAATAATAATAATGAAAAGGAATAGAATCATGTTGGCTGCGTTTTACACCAGTCCTCAAATGCTGCAGGGGAGGAAATGGGAGCAAAACAATACCTGGAATGAAGGATATGAAAATTTTAAAATCCCAAGTGCCTTGTTATTTTTTTATACCCTAAGGCACTTCCAAAAAAAAATAAAACTAGGTGAAATTAGGTGAAATAGTAAATGAAATCTAAAGAGCAGCAGAAAGGATTTTTCTGGATAGAGGATTTTGAAACTTGGAATTTTCACAGCAATTCAGAAAACTGAATTTTTCTAATCAGACATAAACACTGGGAGTTAAGGATTAAGCAGAGATATTTCTTCATAATTACAGTTCAGGCCTTTTTTGGCCCCACCATCTTCCATGAGGTTTCAGTATAGACCCCAGTTTTGATGAGGTTTGTGTGAGGTAACTCAGGAACAGAGGGTTACAGAATTGAAGACAAATTCCTAATTTTCCACTGGAAAACCACTCTGCTCATACATGGAGATTAACCACTGCTTTTCTGTATATATTCCCTTGAATCTGGATTTCCTCTCCATGGTTTTACCATCCACCCTGACAAAACACTTCTGGAGGAGAAATTAAGTGAAAGGTAATCCCCCTCTGGTACCATGCACTGTCCAAGGACAAAGATCAAACCTGGTAGAAAGGGAAATTCCCTTCTCTCCAGAGGGTGTGTGCACCCGTATCCCACAAAAGGATCTGGAAACTGAATCTTCCTTTGGATGCCAAGATATCAATGAGCCTGCCCATACTCCAAATTCAGTATTTGTTTTATCTAACAGTCAAAAAAAAAGTCAAAGATCCACTTAGATATGACCAGCACTCTCTGATTAAAGCCCATCAGTTCCTAAGTTAAATACTAAAATGTTCTGAGGGTAGCATAAAATTTCTTTGTCTTTTGACCACACCATCCTCAGGACTCTTGACCCCATGTAACTTAAATGAAATGAAGAATTTGTCCAGCCCACAGCTGCAGCGTGGCGCTCACAGGAGGACAATTAAAAGGTTCCTTCAAAGTTCCTGCTGTGTGGGGAACCTGATGGATCCTCATTTCCCAGGCTTTCTGCTGGGCCCTCCAGCTGTGACTGACTGCTCTGACGGACCGGCACCAGGAAAAGAAAATCAAATCCCGTTCTCTGTCTTCACTTTTCCTTGAGGTATCTTGCTTCGGCTGTGGAGCAAACTGTCATTTACAAGGACATTATGGATTTGCAGAGCAGAGAAAAACCCCTTTGTGGGGCAGGAAGGAACAGGTCGGGGACGGGGGGAATCTCCAGCTCCTGAAGGCCCCATTAGTTTCTAATGGCCTTGTGTTTCTGAAGGGAAGGGCTAGATGGTGCTCCTGTAGCAGCTGAGGAGTTTCAGGGACGTTTTTCAGCCTGGGCATGACAAATGTGCAAGCCAGCAAAGCCAGGCTGCTTTTGTCGCTGCTGCAGTAACAACTCCCAGTAAATCTGAATTGCTGGCATGGGCCTGATTCGGAGCCCTTTAGTGCCTTTACAAGACGTGCCCGTGCAGACAGCTGGAAAAGGGGGTTGTTTTTCCTTGACCTATGTTCTTTTTCAGCATTCTGGGTTTAGCTTTCATATCTGTGGCCAGCTGAAATGTCAGAATTTCAGGTCTCCATCAGACAGGTCATCAATAAATCATAACGATCTAACGCGCTCGCGGCTGCGCTTGTACAAACTTCTAACCCCAACAGCTCACACTTGTTGCCCGTCTAAAGCATTTTAATCCTTTGGGAGCAAGGGAAAATCATCTCTGCAAAAGCGTGATTAGAGCTGGAGTCTCTCACTGCCCTGCCTCAAAAGCTCTGTGTAAACGAAGCCTCTCCTGGCATTTCTGCATGATCAGCCCACTCCTTTTATTTTGCACACCATTGTTTAATTTTCGGAATCACTCCCATCAGTTTGAGTGACTGGATTTTGCTCTGTTGGGTCGTTCTTCAACTTTTTCTGGCCCTGACCTGCCTGGAGCACTGTTCTGACCTCATGAAGAGCCACGTACGTGTGGACCAGCTTTGGAGCATTCCTGAGCCTCTGCTCCCAACTTCAAACAAAAGCTCAAACTTCCAGCTCAGAAGTTTGTAGCTTTGGGAGCTGGCCAAGAATGATGCTGTCAAGCTGATACAAACCATCTGCTATTGTATTTACCATTTTTTTTTTGGCTCTCTATAACTCTCTGGTTTGGAGGCAAGTCCTTCAGCACAGTCCTTGGATGCTAAGTCTTGGATGGAAGGGACAACATGGCCACAAACCATCAACTTAATTGAGCTCAGGGAAAGTAAAATGGCAAAACACCTCCACAGCCACCTGTGAGATCCTGGGCCTGTTACACACAGAAGTGGCTGCACCGCCTTGGTTCCTCCAGATTTGGAAGGAAAATTGTTTTTGTGATGACAACAAAGACACAAGCACAGATTCCGAGCTTGATCTTTTTCCTTATGGAAATTTATATCAATGCTTAACAAGAAAACAGTATGACCAATGTTTATCCATTTGGTTGAAAGTTGGCTCTCGGCTGGAGGGTTTCTTCAGAATGTGAACATTTCCATCAAAGAGAACAAGGGAAATTCTTTTGTCACAGTGTTTTAGCATGTTTTTTTCTCTTTTCAGGTGGGGCCAGAGAGGGAAAACCCAAACAAAGGGCAATGGTGATGCTGCTGAGAACCTGCTGTAGTTGAAGGTGTTCATTGCAGGGGGCTTGGACTTGAGGGATGTAAAGGTCCCTTGCAACCCAAACTATTCTATAAAAAAAGCACAATGTGCTCTTTTAAACTGCCCCTCTTCCCTATGCATTCTTGAAAAAGTCCAGAACTGCTTCCATGGCCCAAAACCATGGCCCAAACTCCTCAGCTTTTCATAAGCATGAGGCTGAAGTGAAATGATACCCTAGGAAGTGAAAAAACTTATTTTAGTCAGACAAATCACCTGGCTATCAGTTTTTGCCAGAGCTGACAGAAGGGTGAGAACAGCAGACTCAAGATGATGACTCTGGCAAATCCAAATAATAATCAAAATCCATGAGAAGTAACAGTGTATTAAGTAATCTGCTCCACCAGGCTTTGGAGCATGCCACTCTCCAATCTCCACGAAAATAAAACATCAGTATTTATCTGTCAACACTGCTTAATCCATAGTCAGCACCCTCAGAAATGGGCCCACATGAAATAAAGTCTGGCACAAGCACAGAGGCTGCTTTCCATCCCACACTCCTCAAAATGTCATGGGCTGACATATGATTGTATTTTGCAGCAGAAAGCACTGCTGTCCAAGCACTGAGATTTAAACAGACATATTTATGTGGTATTCTGGCCCATCAGCTAATTAATTTTCTTTCCTTTTTTTTTTTTTTTTTTTTTCTATTTTAGAAGAGTGTTATAAAGCTTTGGAGAATATTGATGGGTTTGTCATGGTGTTTTTATCCACTGACTCCACTATGCTTTAAGGAATCTTTTGGCTAAACAATGCAAGGGAGTGGAGGCTTTTCAACTTCCAATCTTCTCCACATCAGGAGATTATACACGAAGCACAGAAATTATTTTGAAACCAAACATTGTCTCTGAGTGTAATAGATGCAAAGCCAGAGCCCTTTGGCATCTCTGGCACTCACCAACATTGGGCTGGAGACTGCAGATCCCCCCCACACGATTCTGACAATCCTGATTACTAAGAAATGATCAAATCTTTCCGCGTCGGGTGCAGAACAGCAATCAAATGTGAGCCTCCAACAGCTTATCTGGCAAATCCTATTTCTCACCCTTATCAGCAAAGGATAAACTGCTAAAACAAAGCCCACCCACTTTTT
>WBMY01016332.1:0-30398 GCA_013397315.1 Donacobius atricapilla
TTACTTTCAAACCAGCACAGTAGCAAACATGTTTTTTCTCACATTTTACAGAATGCTGCTGCAATAGAGACACCACTACTGCCTTGAGACAAGATAATCTCTGCAAACAGAAGAGAATTTCTAAGAAGAGGAACTTAGAAATTTCAGAGGCAGGGAGGGAAAGACAAATTTGCATGTTTGGTTGGGTTTCTGTAGAAAGGAAATATATTTAGTGAAGTGCTGATCAGCTGGTTTTGCTGCCTAGATGGTCACTAAAACTTGGCTCAGAAAAAGAGGGGACAACAATTACTTTCTCTAGAGACTTCTTGCCTTTGGAAAATGTTTCAGTTTGAACACAAAAACTTTTGCAACAAAAGACATTTTATTTACAGTATTTAAATCCGTTCCAAATTTTAGTGGATTTTCATCGGCAAGCTAATAAATTAGCAAGGAATAACAAAAATAAAAGCTATGATTGATATTATTTTGTTTCACTTTGTTTTGTTTTGTTTTGTTTTTTTTTATGTTAGACATACACCTAGATACTGAGGAGATTTTAGTATATATTCCAGAAGGAGATGGATTCATCTGAGAAGAAAGGGACTAATCAGGTTAAAAGGGTTGATTTAATGTTACATTATAAATCAATAAAGTAAAGTAATGAGATTCACACAGATTATATTCATGAAGATTTTTTTGAGACTTTTATACACTCCCTTTGCATCTGCAATAATATAATTGGAATGGAACTTATTTAGCAGTATTTTAATGGAGATGATTATTATTTCAGCATAAGAGTTGTGCATAACAGTAGGGAGGTCTAATATAGCATGAACTGAGACCATTAAGGTTCCATGACTAGGATACTCATGTTAGGTCCACTGTAATATTGTTATACAATACTTATCAGAACCTACAGTGAAGGCAAAAAGTATTCACCTGAGGAGTTTACTATTTTTTTTTCATATTGTGTAAGTAATATAATAAAGACAGGAGTAATTTAATTATCTTTTTACTTCAATGGAGGTTATCTAGAGGATTTTTTATTACTTTATGAGAAATGTCAAATATGCATATAAATCTACTACACAGGAAACCTATTAGAGCCACCTATTAGAGCCATATATGGGCTCAGACCATAGGTGGTGAAACAAGAACAGTAAAAATGTACTTCTCCCTATTTATTCTTAAACTCCCTGTCTTTTGCAGAAAACAAATGGATTCTGATTTTTTTAATGTGCAGTCGCACATTAGGTCTTTTCTGTTTCTTGATCTGAGTTTTATTCTGTGGGACTGAGAGACAAATCTTTTGTCCTCATTCTGCTGGAAATACATACTGAAGACCTGGAAAATGATGTTCCTTTGTTCATTTAAAGCCCTAGAAGGGACCCCAACAACTTCAGTGTTCTTGGGGCAGTGGCACTGATTGCCTGAGGGTAAGAGTAGTAACATTTTATACTGTTGCAGGGCACTTTAAGGGATTGATTTGCTTAGATGCCAACGGATTTTAGCTCTATCGTCTAAACTTTGTGGAAACAGAAGGGAGTCAGAATACATTTGAATTAACTTCTGACATGAACACTTCTGTGCTTCAGTTTCTTATATGAGTAGAAAGCTTGTAAATAAAATACAATGAACTGAATGTAATCTAATAATAACAATGCATAGCAAACAAAAATATTCCATAATATAAGCAGTGAGATTCTCCTGGAAATGGATTGAGAAATGCATCCCATTTGAATTATCTGCACAGCTTTCATTAACCTCCATTAAAAAAGCAGCAAGCACTGCACAAATACCATAAACATCACAATGAGGTACAGATAACCTTTTCTAATTCTATGAACTTATTTCAACCTGTTACATTGAAAAAAATATTCATACATCACAGTAGTAATTTGTGTACTATACCCTCTGAAAAAGAAATCACAGTGGTGCAATTTACCAATAAAAGAATAGCCATTTTTTTTGTGTCCAGTGGTACATTTTTTCTATTATTACTGAAACTTGCTTGTAAAATTTGTATCTATTGTCATCTCTTTCTACAGAATGTGTCAGTGAACCGCATAAAATTTAATTTCTCCAGTGAGTGGTTTCAGAAACCTTTAACTCACTGAGATATTTATTTCCCTTCCCTTCCCTTCCCTTCCCTTCCCTTCCCTTCTTTTTTCTCTTGAAATATGTTACATTATGGGTGCAGATTCTTGCTTCTATTGATTTTTTAAAATCTTCCTTCTTAAATAATGCATAAAATTGCTTTTCAAGCTTATTTTAATTTTTTTTTTAAATCTGTGACACAAAAACACTTGACCTATGACCTAGGTGCTGTACATGGCTCCCAGGACAATCCATTTCATTCTGGTTTTGGTATTGCATGCTTGTCTCCCAGGTCATGTTTTTGGGTCCTGTGTTCAGTGTTACAGATGGCAGGTGTTTGGGCACAGCGTGACAGAGGATGGGACATCCACAATATCAGTCACATTCTTCCTCATGATCTTCTATAGTATTTGCTTTTCTGCTTCCGGAACCTTATCCAACACAAGAAGGGAGCTAATAAAACTAGAATGTGTATGGAAGTTGGATGTATATTGTAGATGCTGAATAACTTGTAGTTTTGTAGGGTGGGAGAGCAGAACTCCAACTCCTACTCAAGGAAATAGATATCAGGTGGTGTGCAGACACAACACACCACTGACCCTATTTTAGTTTCTTACTCTGTTTATAAAGCATAAGGAACAATTTGGCTTAATTATTCCTCACTCAAAAAAATAAGAAGACTAAATCCTGATTTTTGCTTTCATTTTTTTTGCAGGTCTCCCAGCATTTCCCTATTTTCTAAAGCTGTGTCATCATTTTTCACTTGCACTCTGCTTGTTTTATTAACTTATTGGCTGTAAAAGGAAAGATTGAAAAAAGAAAACAAATGTTCAAAACAAGAATGGAAAATGATAGGCAGACTTTTTTATTGTCTTACATCACATGACTTTAAGTGATTTTTTTGGTCTCTGATATGATTGATTTCTGAATGTGTGTAATATGTATGTCTTCCTTTCTAGACATGTCCCAATCTATGTTTTTAGAATTGCTTCTCTTCTGCTTTCTGAATGCTCCTAGTGCATACCATTTTAACTGCCTTTCCTGCAATAATTCTACAATCAAAATGTTTTCTTTAGGTTGTACTGGCTCCACTATGGTAAGTTTTTAGTTATGCCATTACTGTCTGCTCTTTTCACATTTTTTCTTTATTCCTTGTATTTTTTACTTCACTATTGCAATTCATCAGTACTACTGTCTTTCCCTATCCTATTCCATTACTTTAAGCCATTTTTCCTTCTCTCTCACAGCTAAGTGTATAAAACATCATTTGTCTTACCTATCTCTTGCCAAAAAAATATTTTCAGTCTTTCACTGGAACTAGACTCCCCATGTCAGGGCATTTTCTTTTGTAACCTTCTTTTTTTCTCACTCAAGAAAGTCTCACTACTTGCAAAGACTACATGAGGAAAAATTTATGTGAACAAGGCATGTCAGTCAATGCTTTGTGATATTCTTGGAATTCATATATATTTTTTTGTCCATTTTAAAATGTCTCTTGCATGTCATTTAAGTTCTATATTAATACACTGAATAAAACATCCCTGGTACTCATTTATTAACAAAGCTCATTAGGTGTCCTTATGACAATTTATCACAGGGATACAGTGAGAAAGGAGGGGGAGGAGGAGGGGGAGGGGGAAATGAAAGGAAAGGAAAGGAAAGGAAAGGAAAGGAAAGGAAAGGAAAGGAAAGGAAAGGAAAGGAAAGGAAAGGAAAGGAAAGGAAAGGAAAGGAAAGGAAAGGAAAGGAAAATGAATTTTGCAGCACTGAAGACACAAAATAAGAATCCAATACAATCTGCAGCAGTTGTAAAAGGAAGGGAGTTATTATTACTGATCTCTTACTAATGATATGTGTTGTGGAGAAGTGAATTGATTTGCAAGAGGTCACACAGCAGTCTGGTTGAGATACAACCTTGTCTTCTGACTATTGTTAACACCAAAAAAATTACTTTGATAATGAAAGCTGATTTCCAGTGTGCATAAAATTTGCTCATAATAAATTGTAAAACCATTGCTCTGTCAAGCATTGCCAGAAATCCTTGCTGGTAAGTTTGCAAGTTAGTATTTAGCACCACTGTCAGATACATTAGTTTTTCACTTTGTAGTAAAAAGAGATGGTCTACCACTGTTCTTCTCATACTCAATCTCCAACAGATGACAGATATTAAAATGAAGGAAAAATAGAAATTAATATTAATATTTTAAATAAAAAAATGTTAGATAATATGTTTAACCTGTTTTAAAGTCAAAGGACTGCAAATTAATTCTGAAAGTCAAGCACCTTGAATCTTTCCTTTGATGTTCTTTGTCAGTTTTGTCAGTTTTTTAAGTCTAGTAAGCATTCCACTACATTTGCATAGGTGGATGTCGTCAAAAACTGCTGTTTCTTTCCTGTGCATTTCTCATATAATTGTTTCTACGTACTGAAATAATAGTTCTGAACTAAGAGCTAAGTATAAGAAGACTAATCTGATTGTGAAGGAATATCAATAAACCAGCATTTACCCAATAATTGATTTTTTGCGATTTATTTTCTTAGCTATTCAATTTCTTTTAAGTGATGTGTGGGCATTCAAAAACACTATATATGAATTCCTGAAGGGTGTTTGTGGGAGGATTCTAGTTTTTTAACATGAAAACAACTACAAATATCTGCATCACTTAATATTTCCCCATATAAAAATTAGATTAATGAATTTCCTAATCAGTGTCAAGCCATTTGATAGCAAATAGAAATTTGAAAGGAGAGAGCCCTAAAAATAGTCTTCTGTGTTGAACTAATTTTATAAACCCAAATACTTGGATTACCAAATTTAAAAAGGTTTCACAAGTCATATATTATGTGGCTTAAAACCTTTGAAAGATTAAAAGATTAGGTAGCAAACCTTTTTTAAGGTATCCTGCCTTCCGTGTGGATATTTTTCTTTTGAATTCCTATTTACATCCAAATTTGAAAACAAATGCCTGAAATACATCTTATCTCTTTGCCATACACCACTACTCCTTTTGAATTTCAAACAAATTCAAAAGATAGGAGGCAGAATATTATATAGCTACATAACCTTTTAGTAAAGCTCTTGTAATATAAATTTGACCTTGGATTTATCTGGAATCCACATAATGAAAGCCAGAGGTTCTGTACAAGAGAATAATGAAAAGTAAAGAAAGTGAATATAATCCAGATATAGTTCATAATGTAATTGTACCAAGGCAAATGCCTTGCCATGGTGTGAGTTTAAAACCTCAAATCAAATGAAGGTCATTTAATAGTTCTCGACATTCTCCAAAAATATTGAAAATTCTATTGATGATTGAGTGAAACATACATAATTCTGTGATTTCTTCTTCTATTCAAAGATATTTTTAGTACTAGTTAAATGCTGCTTGAAATATTACCTTCTATAAATTTTATTAAACTTATATGACTTTTAGTTTCTTAACAAACTGGAAGACTATGAAAAATGTGCTTAAATTTTTTCTGGAAGCAGCTCTGTAAAATCAACTTCTATCATGTTTATATATTCCTTTTTGCATCATGGTGCTTTGCAGAAAAAAAGATAAAATATGTTATTCATGCCCTTTTCATATGTTCCTGTACTCTCTGTACATATGTATTTTTATATATGTGCATGTTTTTCTAATAATTGAAACATTTTGGCTTTGCTAAGAAAGAATCAATCCTCTTATAGATGCTATCCATATTAATATAACCTATATCCATTTATTAAAAAATTGCAATAAACTGTTTTGTAAAATAAATTGAGTGACTAGAATATATTCATTATTATTTATTAATCTTACTATTTTACAGTGCAAAAGATATCATTCAGGAAAGACAAAATTTTATGAAACTGATTTAGGTGGAATTTGCACAGGTCACACTGATTTTAAGTGAAATCCTACGTATTTCATGAATAAACACAAATACATGGGGAAGTTCCCAGTATGCATTAACTACACAGGACTTTGAAATATGAGGAAATTGCTTGAAATGCAGTTTTACAAAGAGTTATCACGTATATTGTATTCTTGGAGAAATGCAGCTGTAGTCGGTTGTATCCCTCAATGTGACTACATAACAGAAAGGAAGATTAATAATGAAGTAAGGTAGCTTGAGAGCAGGTAATCTTGGATATGCTGGTATATCAGATAGTTTAGAGTCTGAGTCAAGAAATAAAAAGAAACAAAAGAGGAAGTACCAATGGATGAGCTCAAGAATTTCAGTTCATAAATTTATATCTGATAACTGTAGCTTCATTAGCAAAATAAGACAAGAAAGCTGTCAGTTTTATTAGAAAGTCTGATGACAAGAAGTATAGACATATTTTAATTCAATAGTTCTGGAATTAAAAAAAAAAAAAAAGAAAAGAAACAAAACCAATGCAAACCACCTTCTTGCATATTATTTTCAGATTTTTGAAAATAAATTAACAATGACTAGGCTGGATGGGGCTTTGAGTCACCTGGTCTGAAGGAAGGTATCCCTGCCCATTGCAGGGGGGTTGAAACCAGATGATCTTTAAGATCCCTCCTGAGCCAAATCACTGAGTCATTCTATGAAATAATTTAACTTAATTTAATTTAATTTAATTTATTCTGAAAATTCATTGAAGCCCAGAAAGCAAACCATATCCTGGGCTGCATCAGAAGCAACACTACCAGTAGATCAAGGGAGGTGATTGTCCCCTTCTACTCTACCGTTACATGAGATCCCACCTGGAAAACTGTGTCCAGGCCTGGGGCCTCCAGCAAAAAAAGGATGTGGACATGCTGGACCAGGTCCAGAGGAGGGCCATGAAGGTGATCAGAGGTGTAGAGCAACCTCACACAGAAGGCTGCATAAGTGCTCAGTTCCAATAACGGAGTATTGGTAGTTTCACTAGCTGATGTTAAATCAACCAAGGATTGAAACAACTAATGTGAGAAGTCCTATCAGGGTTCATATTTTAATTATTGAAATTGCCTTTTCCAGAAAGAGTTTTTTCCTTTTCATACGTTTTCATATGTAACATACGTTATGATGCAGTGGGAATGTGCCTAATTTGGCATAGGTGCCTTTTGAGATGTGAATACAGCTGCTGCACCAATTGTCACCTGAGAAAATCTGTCATTAGGTTTCACATATGACTTTTTTTAATAGACTGGCTGTTGATATTGATTCTCTTGTGTATTTTTTTGATGGAAGGGAGGCTAAACCTGTGTTTAAACATGACAGCTGTCCCAAAAGACACAAGAATCTGTAAATGACTAAACCCTTGAAAATAACATGTGACCTGTTAGGATAGTAAGGATATTTGTCTTATGAAACATTTCAACGTTTTTAGAGAAAAACAAGGTTAGCACATATATGAGACTTCATATAAATTTGAAAAAAAAAAATCCATATGCTTTCTAAGAAGAGACATTTTATTACAGCAAAGAAAAATGTGTTGATCTACACTGTAGTGATTAAACCATTTGTCAAATACTGTTACTGTTTGTGATAACATTTACAGGTCACACACAAAAAATTTAATCTCCCAGTAGAATCAGGTATGTGAAATGGAATTTATCCCCCTGAGATCAGGAGACTGATTGAAATTATTAAATTTGTCAGATTATACTAAACTTTTCCCATTCCTTCCCTTTGTTCCACCTTTCAAATTACAGTATTATTGCCAAGGCTTTCCCCCCGCCCCCCCCAAAAAAATAATATATATATATATATTCAGTAGAATAATCATATAATTATGGAATATCCTGGAAGTGACACACAGATTTCAATGAAGTCCAACTCCTTGCCCTGCACAGCACCATCCTCAAGACTCACACCCTGAGAGCATTGTCCAAACACTTCTTAAACTCTGTCAGGCTGGTGTTGTGATCACTTCCCTGGGGAGCCTGTTCCAGTGCCCAAGCACCATCTAGGTTAAAAACTTTTTCCTGATACTCAGCATAACCCCCCTCACACAATTTCAGGCCTTTCCCTTGGGTACTGTCTCTGGTCACCAGAGAGAACAATGCCTCCACCTCCTCTTCCCCTCAGGAAAGCCACTGAACAAGGTATCTGTTCAGTAGAGATGATTGTATTGTATTTTTCAGGGCAACATGAATGTTGCTCATACTCTTCCTCTTTCACTAGCTGTGCTTTGTGAGTCAGAAGAAAGATAAGCAGGTGTGTTAGAAGTAGGGACCACTCACCTAAACCACTAAAATAGCTGCATCACACCCACTTTGAACCTCTATATCTAGTTTCAGCAGAAGGAATTAGAAAGTCAGGGTGATGAATCTTGGTGCTTAACTTTCTGGCACTGCAGTATCAAGTGTAACAAAATCTGAAATTCATTGTTGGATTTAAACTGTGACCTTTAGAAAGTCAACTGTTCTTACAGTCCCTGCTGCTGAGTGCATGAGTGTAAGCTCACTCATGAAAATGTGGTTGCCTGTAGTTCAGGGTAAAACTTGACCTCTAGTTTTACAGTGACAAGCTTGATGCTCAGTTCCAAAATTCTCCTGTGAGATTTCTGGATTGATTATCTTGCTCACTTTAGCAACAGGCAAATTGACTGCTTCAGAAAAATCAAAAATAGCTTTTTGTCTAACACACTAGAGTAGGAAATATACCAGATATTTTTTAAGAATAAGAAATGTGATTTATATTGAAACAAACCAAAACAAAGTGTTCTACTAATGTGAAAATTACATACCTGATGAAAGTAATTAAGAGATTCAAAATAACATTACAGAATACTGAAACATTAAAATCTATTTTGATGCTTGCTCCCCTATTGATTACTATTCTGTAATGGGTTAAAGTTCATAACTGGGTGGAAGCACAAAAAATGTAGTGGTTTCACATTTGCCGAATTTGTTTTGTTAAATGTAGTATAGTGGTCTATATTTCTACTATGGAATAGGATTAGAGGAAAGGCAAAACAGGCTCACTTGAAGATAGAAACAGATTTATTAACACACACTAAAGGGCAAACAAAAAGGTCCATTAAACCTCTTTAAAAGCACTCCCCTCCCCCTTACCAACAGTTTACTTTTCTACAAAACAATGTACAGAGACAGAAAATCAGAACTCTAAGTCAGTACCACTTATAAAATAGTCGTTCATTCAGTCTTTGAGAGAGACAAGTCTCTCCTGATTTTGTTCTGGTAACTTTCCACAAGAGACACAGTCTGTTTGTGGCTTCCAGCTCCCACAAAAGCAGCCCGCCTGGGAATCTGCAATTGTGAACCTCCCAAATGCAGTCTTTCCCATGACTACATATGGGCCATGGACTTACACATGGGGTTTCACCTTTTAAAGATGCAGAGCTCCACAACAAAGAACTTCTCATTCTTCACTGGTGACGAGGTTTCAAATATCTCATAGGACGACTAGATTACAGTTTGTAATTCAATATCCACTTAGTAAAATCAGACACCTTTGCTTGAATCCAGAAAAATCATCTCCCCATTCTTAGTCCACAATTTAAAGGAAATATTACAGTCTGTTACCATAAATCAAGGAGTTTTACAGCCTAAAACTAAGGCAACTTGTCATCTCTTCCACTTAAGAAGTCACTCTTCCTTTACTGGCTTTGATATCTTCATATTATCCCTTTGCATACCTCTAATTTGACCTTTTCTCTCTCTTTGAGAAGGGTTAGAGTTTAAAGAAGTCTTAGTAGGTGTTAGGAAAAAGTTAATATTTCCTGCCTGGGCCTGCAGATGGCCGTGTGGTCTCAGCCACAAGCCTCAAATCCTCGAGGTGTAGAAAAGCTCAGAAATGGCAGCGTGGATCTTCTCTCTCCTCCACCCCTCAGTCTCATGGGGTGGGTTTGGCTCAACCTGGGCTTGGTGCTGCTCTCCGGGGACCCGGGGCGGGATCGGGTTATCTCCCTCTGCCCAGCCGGCAGCTTGGTGCAGGCTGTAGGATTGGCTGGATGTCAGCAGCCGTGGCTCCCCTTTCTCTACCGGCATCTGCTGGGCTCGGGGACCCAGCTCGACTCCAGCCAGGGCCAGCCCCAGCTCAGCTGCCCCGGCAGCGGTGGGGCCAAAGCCCGGCCCTGCTGCTTCTCCCCCCTCGCCCCCTCGATGTTACCTCATGTCAGGCCTGCAGCTAAAGAGGGCTTTCCCAAAATTCCACCTGCATTTAAGGTGTGTGTCCCAGGGGTGTACTCTTGTATCTAACTGGCCAACCTGGCTGCCAGTTTTAAAGCAGCTAACTAATTGGTTTTTACCATTCATGCCAAACCAATAGACTTTCCAAAAAAGAAAAAAAAAGTAAATATGTTCCTCATACGTTATACCTGTGCTCCATGTTACCTTACATTGATGACTGAATCTGTAACAGGTTGTAACTACGGAAAATTACCTAGCATGTTTGCTAATTATGAGGAATATTTATCGTTTATCATTTTAAGCAACAGACAGTGCATGATCATCCAAAACCTGTAAGGCGCGAAGTCTTTGAAGACTAAGAACAATCAACAGACAATTTCAGTGGGATACTTCGTGTCTATCTGTGGACATTTCAGTGTGGCTGTGTTTGTCTTATGGATATGCCTTTTTCTTTTTCCCCAGTAGGAGTAAGTTTGAATCCTGCTTGTTTTCTTCTTGTTGTTTTATTGGTGGGGGAGGCTGTTTGTCGGCTTGGTTTGTTTTAGGTTTTTTTGCAGTTTAATTCAACCAGTTTATCTTAGGTGTCTGCTTTAAAACAATACATTTTGTGCTTAAGTGATACCTATTTTCCCTAATAGCTGTAAAAGTAACCTGGGGTACTACCTCAGATGTCAAAAATCTGTGTATGAACAGTGAATTCCTAACAGAATTTTAGGTAAGCAGACGCATGGACTTATTCAAGGAAATTTGTTTCCCTTATACCCTTTGAAAGACCAGTGCCCAGAAACCCTAGACAGTTAAGCATAGTGTGTGTGTACAGACCAATTCTTGACCATATTTACCAACTCTGTTTATTAATAGTCAAGCCATACCAACACAGTGATCATTCTGTGCATTCACAGTGAAATCAGTGCATCTTGGACATTCTAGAATTACTGTCTTTTCACAGATGAATTGTCTGTGCACAGTAGATCTCTCTGAAGTATCTAGCTTTTACAGCTTTGCTAACCACATAATATGGTCAGTTTGGATTTCATGAAGGAGATCTGTGGAATTTTCTACCTTGTGGACAAAAGACAATGTCTTTTCTTCATCTTATGGAATTAGGTTTTATTATGTCCTTTACTCCAGATGTTAAGACACCCACAAGAATACACTTTTCTTCCAAGCTTTTTCAGTATGAGTCAGAGTTTAATGATGACAAAGATAAGAGCCAGTCTGCAAAGAAAAAAATCTTACAGCAAGCAAAATTTATGCTTTAATCAGCATCTCCTTCATCTGCTGTGATTCACACATTTTGTTTCTGCAAAGTGCAAAGCAGTTTTACTGTAAAATAAAATGACTGTTTTTCAGTAGCTGAAAAACAAGTGTAGAAGCATTGCTGAAAAGTGTTCCTCCCGTTCCCCAGCTATTTCATGACACCAGACAAACAAAACAAAATAAAAGAAAAGGTGAAAGAAACACTTATAAACTTCCCTTCTTTCCTTCAGATAACAGTAATTCTGTGTAGGTCTAGCTCTGCTTCATGGCTGATTCCCTCTGACTTGCAATGCTGTGCTATCTTAAAACATATTCAAGGAATTTAATAGGAAAGCAGACCATCTGTTTGACATATGAGTTAAAGCAAAAATGCAAGACTGAGACAATCTGGTTTGTTTTCCACATATTCAGGTAGTTGAAAAATTAATATGTTGTCAAATGAGACAATACGTGTTTATTTATGTAGAGTTGTTTTGTTTTGGGTTTTTTTCCAGGATCTGCATTAAAGGAGTTTTTGTGACACAAGTGGGTTAGAAGTTTTCTGCCTTTTTATTTTCTACTTCTTGCATAGAGGTAAAATGCTTTCTATGATAAGTAATACCCTGTTAGCATCAATACACTCCATACAACTTGGTTGAGTAGATCTGGGCCCATTGCAGACAAGGGTAAATTGAACATGCAAAGAATGAAGGAGTACAATCTCTTTGAGAAACTGTGCCCTTTCTTTTAACAACTTGAAAACTACTTTGAAAAAATTCAGCTAAAAATCATGGCTTTTTTCAGATTGATTGAGGAAGATTGGCAGTATGACGGATTAGTATGTAGAAGATAATTAGGCTTTCTGCAATAGTATTTTAAGTGTTTAAGTCCTGGTTTATTAATCCAGAATCATAGGTAAGTTCACTCTTGCCTTTATAGTGTTGCAGTTAAGGGAGGGAGAGAGGAGTCAATAAAGCTTTATAGGTATAAATTCATAAAGATGACAAGATAGTAAAATAATGATAGTATCTAGTGGCTACAGTTAATTATAATGACACTAATAATAACCTTTATATCTCTTAAAGTGAAAAAAGCTAGGTGTAGTAGGAAGCTTATTTTTGTAATTGTCATTTAAGTAGGTTAAAACAGGTATTGAGCCAAGTCTTTCTCGTTTTCCCTATAAAATGGATAATCGGAAGTATATAGGACCTAGGGTTAAGTTTTAAGAAGAATTTTTAAATCAGATTGCAAATTAATTTTTTTTTAACTCTAACTGTAGAATAATGGTCTTTCCTATGACAACAATTGCCATGAGGATTCCTCGTTAATAGGAAAGATATTATCAAGTGTTAGGTAATAAGGAGAGTCAATATTTTACTAAAATGGACTAAAGCTGAGTTATTATCCAACTGGAATATAACTCCTTCAAATGTAGAATTCAAAGCATGTTATCTATAATAGGACAGTCAAACTATTATTCTCAAAGATTGGATTTCAGTTTTTATGTATATTACATCCTTAGGAACATGGGAAGCACCCTGCTGTGCACTGATCTCTCACAAAACTGGTTGAGGTATTCAGCAATACTGGAGCACCACGGAGGGCAATATTCCAAGATATGAACAAGAAATTGTATTGGTTACAGGGGAGGTTTGAGAGGATTAATATATAAGAAGTAAAGGGAAAAAGTGGTTTAAGTTCTCTTCAAACAGTTACTTTAACCTGAGGCTTTAAACCCTGAGGCAGGATGCCAGATATTAATACTGGCAAAATGTAAATCAGCTCAAAGAAATTTTGATAAGCTCCTAAAATTGCACCTGTCTCACTTGTATTTTATCTCAGTCATAGCACCTCAAACAAATAATCTGGCAATGCATGCACTTTTTAGTTTTTTCTGAGCAACAGCATTTACATAAAGGTCACAAACACAATTTTAAACTATCTTAACTACAGGTATTACTAAAGTACAGAAAAACCTCTCTCTGTTTACTTCTGAGTTATATAGACCCACAGGGGCACAGAAAAAACTCACATTTAAACAGTTTTCTGTCTAATTTACTTTTAATCAGAATGAGGGAAAGGAAAGGTGTTATTTTCCTTTTCTGTGCACAGGTGGTACATTTTGTGATATAATGATTTGAAAAGGATGGAAAAACACTTCAAAACTTAGCTTAGTGATGAAGGATTTTGCCAGTAGGTGGGATGTAGGAAATGTATAAAAAACACTTCCACACAGGCATGGAATGTCTTGGGATACAAAGCATTATTGAGATTCAGTAGAGCCTTCTGATCCATAGGAAAATTCAGGAAAGGCATTGCAATGCTAATTGTCCTTTACAGCAGTTTGTTTTTGGTGGTCTCAAAGGTACCTTTGAGCTAATCAACCCCTTCACACTTCTGCTGCATCTGCTGGTTCATTCATGCCTGTTAGAGGTGCAGCACTGAATTCCACATTTATGCTTACAAGGTCAACAGAGTTGTTATCATTCAGCCAGTTCATTAGACACTTGTGAAATCTATTTCGGAATGTAATCCAAAGTAAATTCACTAAATACAAAAGATTGAGGGGGCAGTGGGAGACATATAGATGCAGGAAAGATGGCATTATGAAAAATTATACGCTGTCATGCTGTGGGGCAAAGCTGCTTGCAAGTGCATCTGGCCATCAGCTACGGGTGATAGCCTCTAAAAATGGAGGGGCCAAATTAAGAATAAGAGTACATTTATGTAAACTCATTACTAGCCAAGAAATATATTGCAAGTATTTTAAAATCTAATGCAGTTTGTTGAAGCCAGAAAAAGCAACTTATAATTTTCAGTTTATTTATCTATATTTATTTTACAGCCTTGAAATATTTTCTTATGTCCCAAAATATATTTAAGTAGAGTTGTGAAACATTTTCAGACTCTTTTCCTCTTTTTAAAGTCTTTCTCATACAAACTATTCATTCTTAATAATCCCAAAATTATCAATTTTAGGAAGATATGCAAAGTTGATTTTTGGGAGAACTTGAAATAAAGCACTCACAATGAAATTTCAACTTAATATTAATAAACTGTGGAGAAAAAAAAAATCTTTTAAAAGGATCACATTGCCTTTGTTAGATTTTGAACAGACTCCTGAATAGATTGCATGAAGTTAAATGTCTCCTTTCCGAACAAAACCTTTGAGTTGGCTTACTGAGAGGACTAAACTACTTTCACTCATGAAAACACTGTCTTAGAATTTTTCTAAAGGACTACTTATTTTACATTCTCTAAGAACTGTATTTATAACAGAGTACTGTTTTAGGAATATTTTTTATGCTACTTATGGTCTCAGAACAGCTTACTAGCATTACCTAATCAAAAGCTCACAATTCCCTTGTGAGAGGTAAGCATTAGATTCTAGTTTTACAGATGTAGATAGTAAGAACAAAAGCCTTTGCTTTTGCCCAGGGCCACTGATTCAGGTAAAGAATAAGAACAATATTTAGAAGTTTCTGGTCTGTGACCATAAGTTTTTCTTTCTTCTAATAACATGCTGACCAAGATGAAAAAAAAAAGTAATTTCTTAAAAAATAAAACTGATTATTTTCCTTCACTTTAGTAATGGTAAGAGTTAGGTAATTTCTTTAGAAGTTTGTAGGAAGCTCATCACTTACAAGACTAATGTACATATTTCCTCACAGCTTGTAATTTCACTGAATTGTGAATCTTTTTTGTCATCAATAGGGAGGGAAAGATTAACTTTTACTAAAAGAAAACACCAAAAGAGATTAAATACTCTGAACTGTACATTACCAGTAATCCACTTAGTCTGTCATATCATTTATTGTTCTCTGTGATATTTATACCTCACCCTGTATACCTAAAATTCTGTATGAAAGAGAGGTCAGGAAAAAAAAAAAAACTACAAGAAACACGGAGTAACCATAACATACGCATCCTTCTAGGGCTTGTTACTAGCTGCACTTGAAAATAAGAGAATGTGACAGATCATAAAAAAAGCAGTCCTGGCTCTATAAAGTTGCTGGAACCCCAAGAATATTAGGAAGCTGGAAAGATATCCTTTGAACAGGTTTTAAAGTTCCATTTTTCAGGTTGAATATCTTTGAGCAGCTTGAATAAACTTAAAAATGCCCTCCATTCAATTTTGTATGTGCTAATAACATACAGATCAAAGCTAAAATCTTTTTATCTAGATGCTGTCTGGCAAAACAGACCTACACAGTTTTGGCCATCTTTAACTTGACTCTAGGAAAAAATAGCCCAATCTAAGGTGGGAAAACAAAAATTCTAAAACAAGTGTTTCTCCAGATCAGGAGTCATCTTGTACCTGCAGATGGCATTGTTGATCTTCCACAGTTTTGCAAATTGCCTGAGTAACCCAATATGAAAATGCACATCCACACACTCAGAGGCAGCTGGGCAGAGGTACCAATACATAGATTAAAATAAAGATCTACAAAAACAGTGATAATGACTAGGAAAAAAATTGCACTAAAAATGTGATTGGCATGTTAGTTAATTAAAATTAACAAGAAGGAAGAGCTTAAGGTCACATTAGGGATTACTTTCTGTGACAACTTTTCCAGAGTATTTTACTGTGGGAGGAGGTTAACACCCAATTTATTCGTAGTCAAATAACTGTATTTAATCTATTGATGACACGAGCTAACGAAGGACAGGACAGGACACAGCAAACTGATGAATGGAAAAATCAGGTAAATGCATGAGGCTCAAATTTAAAGGCATATAGGTCTTGTATGACACTATATACTACTTTGTGAGTACAGCAGTTATCAGTTTCCTCTTGCCCACTAGTAGTCTGACAAGGTCAAACCTTGATTACTCTGCTTTTACAAGTTTTTGCTGAGAGAGATGTTAGCTTGCAGGAAGTTTAAAACCTAGTATATTGGACATTTAACAGTAATCTTAAAAATCCTGACTGGATCCATCCGTTCAGTATTTTACTGCTTGGCTCACTGTTTTACACTTTACTGGGCTGTTGTAAACTAACAAATCAGGGCTGCAGTATCTACATCATCATAAATGACTGCCCATCAGGAGACAAGATGTGCTGTAAAAAATCTCTCGTCCTCAAAGCCTCTCTTCAAAAACTCCAAAGTTAACAAATTACTTTGTTGTTGTTGTTGTTGTTTTATTTTGTTTAGATAATATCCCAAAATTTAACTATTAGTGTTCTTTTCCTGCAGCAGATGATAAAAGAGAAAATATTTATTTCCTGACAGGAAGAAGTTTCTGGTTTGGATTTACTTTGAGAATTGCTGGTACCATATGTTTCAAGATTTCTTACTTTTCAATATTTTATCCTGGAGCAACTCCCACTAGTCTCTAGAAATCAGAGACAATTTCATGCCTCAAAAACATTTTTGTGGTATATGTTTCAGTAATTAATATTCTACCCACACTGGTATTGAGAAGGAGTTCTTTAAACAATACTACTAACGACACATAAGACTTAACCCAAAAATAAATAGAATTTTATTATACAGTTCACTACACAAATATAATTTGAAAATTAGGAAACAATATTAGTTGACTTTGAAGAACTAATTTTTTAGAATGATTTGAAGAGTAAATTTTGAAGGGTTATCTGCCACTGAAAGTCTTTGAAAGCCCCTTAATTCTTACAACTGCTGGCATATGCTACAGAACTTGCAACATTTTATGTTTTAGGTAAATAGAAGAAAATGGCTACTCTATAGAGAAGAAACTTAACCTGAATTAACTTATCATTTGAAGATAACTTTTCTTATGATCTAGTCATTTTTATAGATATGTAGAGGCTGAAGACATCGACTAGTACTATTGAAACTAAGTACTATGTATTAAGTACATTCCCAAAGAAACAAATGAATTGCATAAAGGTGCCTTGAATTTTCAGAGAACTGCAGAGGTAGTTGCATCTCTCTCACTGTCTTTAGCTTATCCCCTTTTCCATTAGCTCCTCTCTTCATGAGAAGAGAGGCAGGGCTGTTTTGCTGGAAATGTCACTAGTACATAAGGTTTTTTTTTTGTTGGGAAGGTTCTCAAAGAACCTTATTGATAGAATGCACAGTAAAAATATAATGAAGAAACTCACCATATTATTCAGTCTCTGCTAGTTGCCAAGTAATGGTATTCATTTGCAGATTTATGCAGAATCACTAGTGAAAGGGTGATTATGTACAATCTGGTTTTTTACCTGGTCTTTGTTCATACATGGTTGCAGCACTAAAATAAATCAGGCTAATGAAGAGAATCATGTTTTGGGTACATTAGGAGAGGCTTAAATGAATACCTTTGTTGACTCTTCGGTGATATCTTGGAGCACATTTTATTGGTGAAAGCCAAAGAATACTGGTTTGGTAATCCCCAGTGTACAATTTCTAGAAGATGTCAGAGAGAGAACATTAGACATCCGCATACACCTTGAGACACAATCTCAAAAGAATCTGGGAAGGTTTTAGCTGAATAGCTTTATAGTATTTAAAGTGCACATTAAAAATGCAGTGCAGTACTTTGTAAATTCACTTCTGAAGTGTAGTGACAAAAGGGAGAGTAAAGAAATTAGAGCAGTTTAGATAATTTTATTTTTGTCACTTCAGTTAAAACAACAACACATATGCTGTGCTTTAGACATAAAAAAACCCCTTAAGTTCTGTATTATTCAGCCATGTGGGGGAGAAGTGGAACTCTAATTTGAGATGCAGATACTGTAATTTAAGAATGTATGATGTCATTACCAAGGAAAGTAAGCCAAAAACTGCATAGTACAGAGATTGCTGCTGTATCATGCATTGCTAGGTCGTTAATCTAAACAAAAGGTCCATAAATAAACAGAAATTCTAAATTCTTCTTCAGTGTTGATTTAGGTTTCTAATCAGTCATTCTTGAAATAAAATAGTATCAACATACACACCACTTTTCAATTAACTGTATGGGTCAATTTTACTGATTGTGCAGCTCTGCATCTGTGCCACTTTCCACTGCCAAGAAGTTCTGATTCCACTGTAAGACTAATTTAAAATATATGTCCGAATAGGAAATTTGTGCTGTTTCACTTTATGCTGGATCTCTTTAGTATTAACAGGACCTTACTTTCCCCTAAAAATCTGAGACATAGATTGTCTTGCAAATAAGCAGCAAAACAGAAGAGTACTTGCAATGAGCAAATAGAAATCCAGGTTCAGAACTATATGCAAGTAAGCTTCAGAAGTGTAACTTTGAATGCCCTATTATTCACGATTTACATTTCTATATAAATCTTTCCAAGCATCTCAGGTTTCCTACAGTGCCTGTTCACAAAGTCTCAAAACCTCTTGCTTTTTCTCAGGCATGTAGACTGTTTATGGATGATTTAAAATACTTTCTTGAATGGATTATGTATCTTGGAGGAATCAGGTACAGAACTTGTTTTTCTGATGCCTTCACATTTGTGACATATGGCATTTAATAACCTGACTGTGGTTCAGCCTATCAAATGTGCAGAAACCCATGACATATCATAAAGCTAAAATTTTAAATATGTTCTTTGTTGGTTACAAGCTGGACACAAGTATTGAATTCCAAACAGAGTTGACAGTAATACTTCTCTGTAATCACTGCAGTACTTTATAAAATCTTTATTTGGATTATTTAAGAAATTTAGATAAGTTTCTGTAGAATTGATATGTCTTGTACCCCAGGTCAGCAGACAACAGCAGTGTCAATTTTTGCTAAGATTTCTTTTTAATATCCTGAATTTTATGGAACTGCTGAAAGAGAGTATGAATTTTAAAACTAGAATAATCTGCTGGCCCGTGCATGTGAAACTGTGACAGCCTCATTAATGATTATTTTGCAGTACTCCCTATTGCATGCAAAATATAGCCATGAAAATTAAAACCAAAACAAGCCAACCAACTAAACAAATCCACAGAAAACCTGTACCCTAAATGACCTAAAAAAATTAGCTGAAAAAAATTCCTCTTATACCTGTGGAGAACCTTACCTATATTTTAAACCAGCCAGCTAATATGTATTTTGTTTTATTATGAAACATGAGTTATAAGCTAATGGCACAAAAGTTCAGGACTGAAAAAAATTATCAGTCTGCAGTGGAAGAAAGATTCTTGCATTCAGAACATCCAGAAGATACACGTTTGGAAATTGCAGTCCTTCTTTGCCCTACTGCCTGGTCTAGACAAAATGATCTTGTAAAGCTTAGTCTTTCCTTTTCATTTCCTTTGCTTCCTACTGTTCCTTAAATATTTTCTGGAGCTTTAGGTTTAAATCTATCTTTAACAAAATAGTACAGAGTATTCTTTTTACTGGTGGTTACGATCTCATGGAAGTTGTCAGGATACTTCAAAGAAATGATGTATTAATTTAAAAATCAATACATCATAGATTCAATTTTCACATGAAAAACAAATGCTGTTTGCAAAACCTTTTGTAAGCTCTATTTCCCATAAAGCAGTATTTTACATAGTCTAAATATCTCCATCTCATCCAAATTCCTTAATAATGCCCCATTTCTCTCGTGAAAGTGCCTAATGTTTTTAAAAATATTTATCCCATTTCTGCTCATGCCTGATATGAATATTCACTTCTATTTTCTCCTGAAATGAGCTTGGCCCACGTTAGTTGTCAAAACTTTATATTTACAAACTAGTTAAGATTTTTTTTTCTCTTTTCTCTCTTTTCAAGGCTAGTCTCTTGTTTCACTTGCATTTTCTCACTGCTGGCACCATATCCCAATGCTTATTTAATTTGCCATAAATTCACAGAAGTTAAAGAATGAAAAGACCTATCAGGTTATTTTGTGTGCCTCTGTCCATTTGGGACTGATCCTTATTGTTCATTCACAAACATTTGGATCAGTTTAAGATCAGTTAAATGTTCCATGTGCTGGGGTTTCTGGCTTTGGGATGTTTTTTGTATTTTTTTTTCTGCAGTGTGATAGATTTTTCTTTCAGGCAGCTTTATTAAATGTTCTTGGTTTCAAATTGGCATATTCCCTTTCACTGAAATGTGGTCTTATTTTTCTCTCTAGCTTTAGTAGAGCAAGTTAAATCAAGTCAAAGACTCTGAGTCACCTCATTTCCATTTAAACACCCTGTTTCCTTTGAACATTTAATAGTCTGTATTACAAAGCCTAGATCCACGGGTTTCATTTTTTATTTTGTAATAGAATACTCTCCTGTACTTTCTTGTATTGTCAGTTGCTCCAGTTTTATTCTTTACAAATGTACTGTCCTTTATTTTCATTGATTTTACAACCACTTTATCTCATATACCCTCTGCAACTGTTTGAGTTACTCAGATTCACAACTCCCAACTGGACTTTGAGAGTAAGCACTTTTGCAGTCAGTCTTAAAAGGAAAAAATGGAGTTCAAAATTCCAGAAGGTGTTAATAGGACTTTCCAAAGGTCTTGTGCTGAGAACTCTTCAAAGGCTCTGAATAGTTAGTAGAGAAAGCTAAAAATCTGGGTAAATTTTATCAGCACAATAGAAATTATCTTTTGAAAATTAGTCCTTAGTTTAATCCCTAAAGATGTTTCAGCTGTTCAGTTAAACTGAAAAACTTCCTTATCTTTCTCTGCTTAGTCTGTAGTCCTTTAACTGGATATAATTTAAAAGGGACAATACAGTTATTCCTCAAGAAAAATTGAGTGATCTCTATAAACATAAGGACCAAGACAAAAGACACCTCATACAGTTTGAAAAGGGAATGTGCAGGAGGTTTTGCACTGTGCTTCAGAATAGACTACGAATCAATAGGCTGAGTACTGCTACTGGTGTGGGTATTCAGGGGAGGTTTTTGTACATACCAGACTAAATATGAACCAACAATGTGCTCTCATGGCAAATAACACAAACCACAGGCTGCATTGCTTTGGTAGGGCTGTGCACAGCAGGGTTGTGGTTAGTGGTTATCATCCTTCAGTCACTGACAATAAGGCTTCAATGGGAATAGTAGTAGGACACCAAGTGAAGAGAAACAGAAACTGGAAGGACTAATGGGGAAGAATAGCAAGATATTTAAGAACCTACAATACATGTCTAATGGAGACACAATAAGAGGGCTGGTCTTGTTGACTCTGAGGTGAGACTACAGGGTGATCTAACAGTTGCTTACACATACCTAAAAAGTTGTTACAGTAATGATAGATCAAAACTTTTCCCAATAGTATCAGGCAAGAGACAGTAACCACAAATTATTGCTTGGGATTTACAAAGTGGGCATGAGGAAAATGCTTACCACCAAGAGGGTAATGAAATTGAAATTGTCCTGAAAGACAGGAGAATCAGCCCCTGGAGTTTTTCAAGACTCATCTAAACAAAGTTGTAGCTCACCTAGTCTGTCATTTGCAATAGGTCTCTCTCAACTAAAAGAGAATCTCCTCATGATATTTTTCATCTAACATTTCTGTGATTCTGAGAAATTCTGAATTCTGTAATTCTGAGAAACCTAGACATCAGAATGCTGACAGAAACAAGGTGATGTTTCCTGAGCTTTTTGTTGGAAAGTATTTTTAGTGTGTTGTCAGCATGCTTCTGTCTTGACTTATGTCTATCCACTCCTGCCCTGAAGTAATGCCCTGAAGTCTCTGTATTGCTAAAGTGATGGTCTGCCATGGGCATCAATGGATGTGAATTTATTTGTGCTTGTTTTGTGCACAGGGTTTGTTTGACTTAAAACTACTCAGCAAAACATTCATTGCTGCCAATGTGGACCTTAACCTTGAATACAACCCTCTTGTTCCTGTTGGTATCTTTAGCTTCCACATAATTGTACAGGGAAATTTTGCAATTGCGGATCATAACTAAGAGTGTTGGTCAAAAGCAAAATGATTTAAGAGACTACTTGGCTTACCAAAATACTTTGAAGAACACTTTGCCCTCTCAGACTTATTATCCATTTCTACTAGAGCTATTAAAGGTAATATTCCCATTAACTTCTATAGTTTAGGGTGAAGGTCTTGTAAAGATTCATTAAAAAGTAATAATAACAGATGAAGAATGGGTCAACAGAATTTTGCCCTTTAAATTGCTTATCCTCTGTTCCTTTTCTAGCAATAAATGATATTGAATTTCCTAAACACAACCCCAAATGTTAGTGCTATATTCAAGAGAAATCTGCATAGTTTAAATGAGGGAGGAATGTAAGGAAAGTACAGATGCTTTTCTTATTTGAGGTAGGTGTGAACTTGCATTGAGCACTACAAAACCAATGGCAAGATGGTCTCAGTGATCAGCAGAGAAGTCATATGCTGAGTTAATTAAGACTGACACCACACATAGAACCCAGAGTCTGGAGAAGGTTCTGTGATGAGTTACGCAGAGCTGAAGCATATGGAAGTCATAAACATCTGTTTGTTCAAGAGCAGAAAAAAAGGTTTGGGCTTTATAAAGGATATTTTCTATAGTGAGTTTGCAGATTTTTAATATCATTTGGAGAGATTAATAGGTTAGCTAAACTCCTAATTTCACTGTTAAGTGGAAATTTTATATTCCTGCTTCATGTCTGCAAATGTAAGTTACAAATCTGGGTATCATACTATATAATGAAAAAGTGGATTTACCAGGTAACAGAAATGTATCATCTTCTATAGTCTCAGAATGTTCTGTAGGTGTTGAGTAATTAATACACAGAAGAAACTTGTAAGGCAATAGCAAAATCTAAATCTATCAAGGCAGAGACTCTAAGTGAATTTCCATAAACTACAGAGAAAGTAACTTTAAGAGCCAAAATTAAAAATGTCAAAAATTTGGCTTTTTGCCCTGTACTCAGTGTATTGCCTGCATAAGGTTCGAAAATCAACCAGTATTTTACAAAGAAATGAAATCTTCAAGGTTTATCATAGTAACTGTTTGAAATTGCATTGATTTAAAATATAATACAAAATATGACCCCTATCTCATATTTATTTTTGAGGAAGGTTTTAATAAATATAACAGAACTTTTAATGCCTTAAGACATCTGGTAAAAAAACCCACAGCATATAGGCAACGTTTTAGATAATTTCTTTCCTTTCACTAGTCTCCATAAAGCTCTAAATAATACCTTCCTTCTGGGGAACTTTTTCTTTTGGGTATCACTGAGAGCCCTCAAGAACTAGATGAGGATCTCTGAGTTCTTTAAAATTTTTAGACATTGTTCTTTAGCATGCAAAAATATATCCTGTTTAGTGACTATATCAACTTTTCTCTTTATGCCTGTTGTGGAAAAGAAGTGGATGAGAAACTACACAAAATTGCCCCAGCATGATTCATGTCCATGGGCTGGTCACAGAACAAGCTTGTACACAGTGTGGGCCAACTGTGTCTAGGTGGCCCTGTTTGAGGAGGAAACTTGGAACTTCTGACCTCCAGGGGTTCCTTTCAACTTCAGTCATTCTGTGATTCTATAGAAGTGCCATTTTTTATTAAAAACTTAAATAACACCGTAGAGAGTAGTTTCCCCAGGAAAAAAAGAGAGCCCTGGAAAAATGCCTTGGCAAACCCCATTTATAGTGCTATAAGCAAAAGGCTTATTGATATACTCTGAATGTAAATTGTTACCAGAAAGTTCTCTGTTCTCTGTGTTATCATAGGTTGATTTTTGGTGCAAGAATTTTAATATTCTTAATCGTTGTCCCCCAGTGGACCCTTCCCTCAGACCCCACCTTAACTCCCCTCCCACAGCAGGGGGCATAAGTACCCCTCTCTGCCCCTAGACTCTGCCTTCGGCCTCGTGCCTTTTGCCCCTTGTACTGCCTTGTCCAGTGCGATCCAATACAGCAGATGCCTTATTGTTTGTTATTTTGTGTTATTAAAATTACTTTTTGGACAATGGATCAAAGCTGTCTCTTTCCATGTAAGTCGCCAGCTGGGCTAGAGTCCTGAGGAAACTCAAAGGGGTCTCATAGTCTGTGTTCAGACTCCAAGAAGTTTCATAACACCAAAAATACCTTTTGCTTTTAGGAAGGGGATTGAGGTGTGATTTTTGGGGCAGTAAACTCTGACAATTCAGAAAAGACCTCCATCATCTGTATTTTAAGACTGATTGCAATGCAATGGTGAAGATGATTTCGTTTGCAAAGAAAAATAATTTTCTATATGTGTAAAGGAAGTTAAAATTTGGGTTGTTTAGCTGGTTGTTTGTTTTTTTTTCCCCAGGTGGAGTAGATGTTAAGAGTACACTATTTATGTAGGTGGTGTAATGGGATGAGGTCTTTTAAGTGATGACGTTCAAAAGAGAACGTAAGAATGATTCCATTCTGGAATAAGTAATGCACAGATTCCTGTGAAAGAAGGCAGTCACGATTTTGTACTCTGAGTGTCCTAATATCCTGGGAGAAGAAGCGTATGAAACAAACATCAATCCACATGTTTTGTATAAATTAAAAAAGAGGAACACCAGAAAGTACCATTCATCTTTTCTTAAAACCATATGGTAGTAGATTTCCATTGCCATAGAATCAAAATTTAATTGAAAAAACTACTAATTGGGTTTTCAAAATTCACCTTTCTAAAGGGAATCCATAAATATGACATCTATATTTACAAGTTTTACCTTTCTTCATGACTTTCATTCCTGTTTACCTGGTGTAATTTAAAAGGACCAAATGTCATTTGTTTATCCATGGTTACAGATAAAAGTTTAATTTAAAATTTCTCCAAATTATGAAATTATGGTCTTTCCTTTAGAAGAAATTTTCATTGTGTAAGTTCCGTTACATATTAAGGTATGTTGCATCCTTCACAGGCTTTGCATAAACAAAATATTTACCTATCAGTCACTTTTTTTTTGTTACTGTATTGGCCTCAATGTGAAATCAAGGACAAAACTAAAAGCTGCCGCTAGCACTTCTAATTATTTTGATTTTTTCAAATCACTTTCCAAATTTTTCAGACACATTTCTTTCTATACTCCTATGTATCAAGCTACATGTGCCAAACTCTGCAAGCTCTTCAAATGATAGTTTCCTGTCATTTTGATTCTTATTTCATGAGCTTTTGAGATGCTATTCCCAGCAAAAGTTACATGTTTCCTTCATGTCTTTTGTAGTTTAGATTCTAAGTGTGAAAAGTAGTTTCCACAAGCTTTTAAATCAAAATTACCACCAGTGTCAGATTCCTGGCAATCACAGCAATTCAATTATTTCCTGATAGCAGAATGACATTTCTCCTGACTATGTTTTCATTAAATACCTAAAAGCTATAAATCCCAGCAATTTGTCATTCTTCTGAGTTATAATCTATAGTGTGTCAGAAAGCTTTTAGTCTTTTGTTATAATAATAACTATATTTATTTTTCAGTTCTTCATAGTAATGATCTATATATAATGCCCTCCAACACAAAGATTGAGACTTGATGCAGTGTAATTGTAGCTGTCTTGTATTACTTGGGCACATTCATAATTTATTATAAATTTCTATACTAAACATCTATGTGTAATAATGTGCCTCAAAGACTTCTTTGGTGAACTTCCCAGACTGATGAGACCAGCAGCAAATATTGGCTTGACAGCAAAAGGCTAAGAATTCTGCTTACATGCATGGTGCCTTTTCTTGCTAGCACTGAACCTAAAAAACAAACCATAGCAGCTCACCTGTTTGGTCCTTCTACACATGTGCTTTGCAGACGTGTCATTATCCTATCTGCCATCTGCTTTTCTATTATGGAAAATTAAATATATTGACAAAATCCTAATTGTAGTCCACACTAGACATTTGAGAATATAAAAATTGCTATTTTATTTGACCATTAATTTTTGGTACCTCTAGGAATTGGGCCTGTCACAAATTTTTTGTTGGTTGGTTCTGCTGATAGCTGTAAAAGAGACAAATAATGCTCTTATATAATAGGTAATTTCTTCTCCAGAAGGTTCTTTTATTACATGTCTTTATTTATTTATACATAAACATCTCATTTAGCAGTGATTTATTCTCTGTATTTTCTCCAGACATTTCATCTTTGTAGCTGAACAGGGAAATGTTGGTTTTTAAATTTCTTAGATTAATATTCGATAATAACCTACTTCTTTTTCATTATTTATTTATTTCTAAAACACTCACACTTGTATTTGACAATGAAATAATCTGCATTTGTTCATTTGTTCTACTACTCCCACACTTGTAATTTGGCTCCCATGGAGCGTCAGCAGAAATCTATTTATCAGCTGCATCTTTTTCAACATACCATTGCAGGGTTCCTAAACAGCAACAACAAAAATCACATTCCATTACTTTCTATCAGATGTTCATTGACTCCCAGATTGCAACAAAAATTGTTTTTGTGGCGCTGTCTGTGGCTTTCTCTTCTTTCACTTTTACTACCATATGTTTTTTCTTCACTTTAAATCAACCTCAGCACATTCTGAATAAGCAAAATCCAAATTTCTGTTTGCCCCCTCCAGCCTATTAATGAAGGTCTCCTTTCTATGTAGTTTTTTTCCATAGCTTGGCTGTAAAGAAATAGTGTATATATACAGAAATGCATTATGCTATTTGTTTATGAAGGTAGATGATGCAGGAAAGGAGGAGAGGGAAGAAAAGCTTCAATGCAGAAAAAAACCAAAAGGATGAAATTGAAAGAAAAGAAATATAACAAGGCAGATACCCTTTATAAGACATTGCATATGTCCTAAACACATTAGTATGATCTATGCTACCATTACTTCTGTCCCCAGAAAATCCTCAGTAAAGAAAGCTTCAAGCAACATCAAACAGAAGGATGATTTCAAGAACAAAAAGTTATAATCAGCACATTTAGTCAATGTTTCTAAGTATATTTGCAATAGAGGACACTGTTTGGCACAGACTGTGAGAATACTTTATCCTAGATGACTGCAGAGTCTGTGTGGCAAAAGGATTAAATTAATTGGGAAGATTTAGCAGAAGCAAATCTCCAGGATCAGGCAGAATTCAAGCCAAGTTATTTACAGGACAACAGAACTAATGTCATTCACAATGGAAGGAGATCAAAAATGAAGGTGTCTAAAGACTAAGAAGGTGAAAAAAGGAAGCAAAACATTACTGTAACATTCAACCATTGAAATATGAGTCTGGTGAGGAGAAACCAGAACTGTAACATTGTGCAATGTCTGAAAGGAAATTTATAAAGGAAAATAAGAAATCACTGAGGTGAGAATTATGTTGATTTCCAAGTAATGCATATACTCCAAAAAAACAAAATTGCTTATTTTACCCTACTTGCTTGTTACTTAACCTCAGATGACTTGTCTTCTGGTGGAGACAATGTTTGTGTGCACACACAGTGCCACTAAAATTCTGCACATGAGACCTTCCATTCACAAAACCCAGGAGTATCTGAAGACTAGCTCTTAACACTGTTTTGATATGATGGATACCAAGCATTATGTTAGGTAGGATCAAGATCTATTGTTTTTAGGCTATCAGTAGTGTTTCACAATAAGCAACATATAAAGTATTACTTTTGAATTTCAAGCCATTCAATGGAATTATTCCTCAAGGAAATAAGTTGCTGTTACTATGCATCACCATTTTATTTCAAATTCATAAATCTGTATTGATTTTCTGTGGCATATAATATTTGGGTAATAGCTCAAACAAAACCCATCTGGCATAATCAGCTGGGGATGCTGAATTCAGTGAATCAGACTGAAAAGTTACAATATGCTGTGTCAGAAACAACATGTCAGCTATTCAAGAGGCAATAATTAAAGGCACAAGAGGAAAGAGGAATAAAATAATAATTTAAATAGAAAAAGATGAAGCAACAAAACAAAGTAAGAGTTTATTATACAAACATATGCACACAATAAAGGTCTAGGTTTGTGGAAGCAGAGCATCTAATAATTAATAAATATATGAGCTGGGACTTGATTTACACAGCCAAAGACATTTATTACATCATATAAAGCAGGGAGACATTGCTTGGATTTCTGAACCTCCATTCTGAGTAGCAAAGTGAGTCCTGAAGATATATGATATTCATGAAATTCCTGCACTGGAAAGGATATCACCACATTTGCTAATAATTTCATGTTTAGTTCAATGCTAAAGGCAGCAAAATAAAAATACATCTAGAGCTGTTAAAGAACCTTCTATTAGAACTCAGAAAGATACATTTGTCAATTATTACCCTCTGGTTTCGTTTTAGCATGACTGAATATGTAATCTTTAATTCCTAGGCAGTTTTTGGAAAAATGAAGTTTGGCAAAATTAACCTGCTAGTAAGTAATGAGTACGGAAAAATAAAGTACTTTTAATTTTTCCTCTTTTAAAGCAAGTGGCACATGCCCAGTTTATCATACAGTAAGGCTGTTGTCACAACAAAAGTTGGTAATTTATGGTTTTGGAAAGGTGTAGTTAGAGGTATGAAGTAAGTAATTCCAAGGTTAGATAAAATGTTCAAACTGAAAAAAGAATACAACCACAACTTCTAATCTTAACACTATAAGAGCTTGAGATATTGGTAAATTAAAATCTCTAGTGGCACAACACTCCTCTGCTTTCATCCTAACTCTCAATTTATAATAATTTCTCAGATTACTCTTACGGTAAAAGGCAAATTTTTCAACTTGATAGTAGTAAATTTTTTTCTGTTCCTTTTAACAGATATCCTCAAAATTTTATTCAAATATTTTATATAAGAAAAGAGTAAACCAAATACTACTGCATTACAACATTTAAATCAGAAAATCATATTTAATAGTATTAATTTCAACATCATGGTTGGAGACTGCCATCTGTCCTCTGTTTCATGGGATTATTGGGAGCTTTTGAGAAAATATGAAAACAAGATGGAAACATTAAAGCACTTTCATTTTGAATTAATTTTGCAAGTAAAGAGCCATACTGTTTTATGGTTTCTGAAAAGTCAGTTTGGATCATTTTAAATGAATAACAAATAACTGTTATTTATAAATATTGTTATTTGCAAGGTAACTGAATAAAAATTCTATTTAGGTCCAGAGAGAGATTTACTACTGACTCTAACAGACACAAGATTTAACCCAGTAGAAACAGGTTTCTCATCCTGAAAGGTAGTGTGAGATTTTTTGATGTCCTGATTTTTTGTTATAAAATATTTTTACAAAATTTAAACCAAAGCCTCAACATTTGAGCATGCATACTTAGGTAGAAAATTAAAAAGAGATTACTTATTTTCTTTGCTGGAATATTTCAATTGAAACAAAATTTATATGGAAGAGTACAGAAATTTTGTTTTTCAATTTAAATTAACAGCTGGAATCCTGAGTACACATACAGAGAAATATACATTGCTTATTAAAACCAGTGTGTTAGTTCTCAATTATTGCATTTTTAATACACATCTTTGCTTCAGAACATTAGTTCAGAACTGAATATTAACTCAAAGACCTGTTTCCCCCATATAATTTGGTAGTGTGTTTGAACAGCATAAAGAATCTCTGAGCAAGCTGGTATATCCACATTAAGTAGCTGTGAAATAGCATTCAGGGGCAAAGATAATTAACAATTCTGCAGCACTAGTTTGCTTGCAGCTTTTTAGTACTTCTGGATGATGCTTCAATGGACAGACATCAAATACACCCTAAAAAGGTAGATTTTAGAAAATAAGGTTCTATATCATTTTTGTGTTCTTAAGCTATAGCTAAATGCATTGTTTGAGCACGTAATTAATTTACAGTCATATTTAGAACTCATCTTTTTGACTTTTACACTTTGCATGTCCCTTATTTTAGAACACATCTTCTTGTACAGAATTGGCACCAGAGTTACAGTTTTAAAAATGAAGTGTCAAAAACGCAGTCTAATGTGCTTGCAAATGAGGCTTCCTTTTGCTGAAACCCTGACAAGTTCTGGTGAGGGTATGAGTTTATCATATCCTTATGATTGGGTCAGGATTTAGCCTAGATATGGATTCAGCTCGAGGGACTGAGAAACTCTTCTGGACTCACCATTGCCAGATTGTCAGAGAGCTGCTGAACGAAGAGAGCAATGTTAGCTCTGTAGCCTAAAATTTTGAATGATCATAACCCTTATTTCTGTTAATGTGTCCCTGT
>WBMY01016332.1:30454-45724 GCA_013397315.1 Donacobius atricapilla
CCTCAGATGACTTGTCTTCTGGTGGAGACAATGTTTGTGTGCACACACAGTGCCACTAAAATTCTGCACATGAGACCTTCCATTCACAAAACCCAGGAGTATCTGAAGACTAGCTCTTAACACTGTTTTGATATGATGGATACCAAGCATTATGTTAGGTAGGATCAAGATCTATTGTTTTTAGGCTATCAGTAGTGTTTCACAATAAGCAACATATAAAGTATTACTTTTGAATTTCAAGCCATTCAATGGAATTATTCCTCAAGGAAATAAGTTGCTGTTACTATGCATCACCATTTTATTTCAAATTCATAAATCTGTATTGATTTTCTGTGGCATATAATATTTGGGTAATAGCTCAAACAAAACCCATCTGGCATAATCAGCTGGGGATGCTGAATTCAGTGAATCAGACTGAAAAGTTACAATATGCTGTGTCAGAAACAACATGTCAGCTATTCAAGAGGCAATAATTAAAGGCACAAGAGGAAAGAGGAATAAAATAATAATTTAAATAGAAAAAGATGAAGCAACAAAACAAAGTAAGAGTTTATTATACAAACATATGCACACAATAAAGGTCTAGGTTTGTGGAAGCAGAGCATCTAATAATTAATAAATATATGAGCTGGGACTTGATTTACACAGCCAAAGACATTTATTACATCATATAAAGCAGGGAGACATTGCTTGGATTTCTGAACCTCCATTCTGAGTAGCAAAGTGAGTCCTGAAGATATATGATATTCATGAAATTCCTGCACTGGAAAGGATATCACCACATTTGCTAATAATTTCATGTTTAGTTCAATGCTAAAGGCAGCAAAATAAAAATACATCTAGAGCTGTTAAAGAACCTTCTATTAGAACTCAGAAAGATACATTTGTCAATTATTACCCTCTGGTTTCGTTTTAGCATGACTGAATATGTAATCTTTAATTCCTAGGCAGTTTTTGGAAAAATGAAGTTTGGCAAAATTAACCTGCTAGTAAGTAATGAGTACGGAAAAATAAAGTACTTTTAATTTTTCCTCTTTTAAAGCAAGTGGCACATGCCCAGTTTATCATACAGTAAGGCTGTTGTCACAACAAAAGTTGGTAATTTATGGTTTTGGAAAGGTGTAGTTAGAGGTATGAAGTAAGTAATTCCAAGGTTAGATAAAATGTTCAAACTGAAAAAAGAATACAACCACAACTTCTAATCTTAACACTATAAGAGCTTGAGATATTGGTAAATTAAAATCTCTAGTGGCACAACACTCCTCTGCTTTCATCCTAACTCTCAATTTATAATAATTTCTCAGATTACTCTTACGGTAAAAGGCAAATTTTTCAACTTGATAGTAGTAAATTTTTTTCTGTTCCTTTTAACAGATATCCTCAAAATTTTATTCAAATATTTTATATAAGAAAAGAGTAAACCAAATACTACTGCATTACAACATTTAAATCAGAAAATCATATTTAATAGTATTAATTTCAACATCATGGTTGGAGACTGCCATCTGTCCTCTGTTTCATGGGATTATTGGGAGCTTTTGAGAAAATATGAAAACAAGATGGAAACATTAAAGCACTTTCATTTTGAATTAATTTTGCAAGTAAAGAGCCATACTGTTTTATGGTTTCTGAAAAGTCAGTTTGGATCATTTTAAATGAATAACAAATAACTGTTATTTATAAATATTGTTATTTGCAAGGTAACTGAATAAAAATTCTATTTAGGTCCAGAGAGAGATTTACTACTGACTCTAACAGACACAAGATTTAACCCAGTAGAAACAGGTTTCTCATCCTGAAAGGTAGTGTGAGATTTTTTGATGTCCTGATTTTTTGTTATAAAATATTTTTACAAAATTTAAACCAAAGCCTCAACATTTGAGCATGCATACTTAGGTAGAAAATTAAAAAGAGATTACTTATTTTCTTTGCTGGAATATTTCAATTGAAACAAAATTTATATGGAAGAGTACAGAAATTTTGTTTTTCAATTTAAATTAACAGCTGGAATCCTGAGTACACATACAGAGAAATATACATTGCTTATTAAAACCAGTGTGTTAGTTCTCAATTATTGCATTTTTAATACACATCTTTGCTTCAGAACATTAGTTCAGAACTGAATATTAACTCAAAGACCTGTTTCCCCCATATAATTTGGTAGTGTGTTTGAACAGCATAAAGAATCTCTGAGCAAGCTGGTATATCCACATTAAGTAGCTGTGAAATAGCATTCAGGGGCAAAGATAATTAACAATTCTGCAGCACTAGTTTGCTTGCAGCTTTTTAGTACTTCTGGATGATGCTTCAATGGACAGACATCAAATACACCCTAAAAAGGTAGATTTTAGAAAATAAGGTTCTATATCATTTTTGTGTTCTTAAGCTATAGCTAAATGCATTGTTTGAGCACGTAATTAATTTACAGTCATATTTAGAACTCATCTTTTTGACTTTTACACTTTGCATGTCCCTTATTTTAGAACACATCTTCTTGTACAGAATTGGCACCAGAGTTACAGTTTTAAAAATGAAGTGTCAAAAACGCAGTCTAATGTGCTTGCAAATGAGGCTTCCTTTTGCTGAAACCCTGACAAGTTCTGGTGAGGGTATGAGTTTATCATATCCTTATGATTGGGTCAGGATTTAGCCTAGATATGGATTCAGCTCGAGGGACTGAGAAACTCTTCTGGACTCACCATTGCCAGATTGTCAGAGAGCTGCTGAACGAAGAGAGCAATGTTAGCTCTGTAGCCTAAAATTTTGAATGATCATAACCCTTATTTCTGTTAATGTGTCCCTGTTTAGCCACAGCTCTGACTTATTTACCTCATTTTTTAAGGGGAAAAGTTGAAACTTTGGCATTTACTGTATTAATTCTTTTACAATTAGTTGCTTTATTATTCTGTCTGTCTATTGGTCTCTCTTATCTGTTATCTATCCTACATACCTACTTGCTTATTATTAGTAGCACTTGGTATAAAGTGCTAATGGCACCATGCCTGTAAGGCTCCTATTTTTTTATTATTTCTTATTATTTTAAAAATAAAAAAAAAATTAGNACCTCAATGAAAATTTCCTTTAAGAGAAGAGCAATGGGAAACTACCAAATTGAGCTATTAAATGTATTTGAAAATACATTTTTGTATGAGAGATTTATTATTCAATTCCACTTCTGTTAAAGTGAGTGAGAAATTGGACATGGCAATAGGATAAGGTGAAAAATTCTGCAGCTTCTTATGGTTATTTTAGGTTTGGAAACTAAATAAGATTTTTGTAAAGAATTATTTTTAAAATAATTTTTTTCCTGTTTGCCTTGCTCTTTTAGAATATCAGGGTATTGTGACAGAAAAAGGGATTTTAACTTTTCTCTGTAGGCTAAGCTAATTAAATAAAACAGAATATAGATGTCAGCCATAATAAATCCAACTGTATTAAGACTATGTCACTTTTTTCACTCTTTCAATAAAGCCAGGAGGTATTGATCCTAAAGACTTTTTAATCTCTGTGCATGACATTAGAAATATTTTTCAGTCCTACACTATCAAACTGATTGCTTAAACATGAAAATCTATGTACCTTGTATTAACCAGTATGAATTGGTGCAAAAGACAACTGATGGACTGTCACATAAGCAATGTCAAATGAGGGACTGATTTCCACTGCTGAAATATTCAAAAAATCATGAAATACAGCCACAGTATGCAACAAAGAAAATAGTGTATCTAAATATCCTAAGGATTTTATGACCATGTTAAATGTAGTCATAAACAATATTTTCAGATCTAGGGACTATTTAAATACAACTTTCTTATGGAATTCTTTATAAGCTTACTGATGGCAACATTATATATGGAACAAAATAATGACTGCAGTTCCATATTAATTTTGTTTATTATGAATACAGCCCATCTAAACATGGCAGGTGCTCCTTGACACAGATCTGAAGATTTTAGTCCTTTAAAATCTAGATCCTATATCTGAAGAACTGAAGTCAGAGTTGTGATTCTGCATCAGGTGAAGTTATCTTTCAAGTCTGCAAGCCATAGTACTGAGGATTCCTTTGTTTTTATAGTGTTTATCAAGAGTTGCTCCATGTGTTTGGAAGCTATAGTAGCAAAGAAGTTGGAATTATATTCACACTGCTGAATCGATACTATTAACAGTCCTTACATTATCCTGCAGGTCACTTACTATAGAAGACAAAGTTGTAAATCTAGTGAGGACACTTCAGACACCAAGTCAAAGGTTAAAACAGGCTATAGAGAACAAACAGCTAAACTGTTCCCATGGGAGCTTTCTGTGCACAGTATGCTGGTGGGATATGAGTTTCCACAGCAACCACAGGCTCAGTATCAGAGCATAACCTTCCTAAGTTATGCAATATACTTATGATTCCTTAAGCCTAGGTAGTGTATTTGTATGCCCTCCTCACCTGTTATGGTAGTGAATATATTTTTCAGCTCTCCTTGCTTTACTTTAAAACTAGATTCCTAAAGAACCTCATAAACCATAAGAGCTGTATAAGAAATTATGTAAGTGACTGGCATGTACACATCAGATAAACCAATACACTCATGATCCTGGCAATTTCAGGAAGTCATCTTTACATAGGAATTAAAAGAATGTCAGTAATTTTTACAAGGTGTTGTTTTATAAATAATGGACAGATTGTTTGGCTAATATATCCTCACCTTTTATCTATCAGCGTAAGGGAGGTTAGCCATATATAAACAACTTTAAAAGAGAGATTTCTGGAAATTGTATTATTTATAATATTAAAAATGTTAAGATCTTTCAAAAATTTGTTGCTTCAAGCAGTGTATGGTCCCAAAGCCTTCATATATAATTTTATAATACATTGGTAATAAGGCTAATGACTTATTATCATGGTGCACTATCACCTAAAGTCCTATTGTCAATGCTGCTTTGACAAAGCTGAGGAGTTAAACTTTTAACCAGAGAGATTTCATGCTAAATAAATAAAAAAATAAAAAGGTGAATAAATAGGTGCGATTATTCTGGGAGCTCAGCTAAGTGAAGGAAATGAAAAGAAAATGATTACGGTCTGTCTTGCTCTAGTTAGCAAAACAAGTATATGCCAAACTTAAGCAAAATTGATTTCTTGTTAAAATATGTTTCTTAAGATATGACCTGGAGTGTGAAGATTACTTCAGTTGCAAAACTCAGCTTGATGCTCCTTGTATAACATAAGTTCTCATGTCAGGTTGGTGTGTACATTATATGGTTTGAACTGTACAAATCTCAATAGTCTATAAGAGATTGACATTGAAAGCCTTACTGGGATCTGTAGATCCTGTAGCAGAACTTTCCTTCACAGCTGCATTTTTGGGGGACAAAAGAGAAATAAGTCCCATTTGGCTGAAAAGCTAAGAGGATGACTAGTAAAAAATAATTAAAATTACATGCAAATAGAAGCAAAGATTCATACATTAAAATCTTTCTCTTACGTCTATTTTCTTAGAAATCTAACTAGTAGGCAATGGGGACATTTCTTTGCCAAGTTATACAACAGTTCATACGGGCAAATTAAATAGATATACATATTACAAAAAGCAGATGCTTTGCTTTGGACCTGCTTATTTATTTTTAAAAAAATACCTTGTGTTCTACTTATGTTTCATGTATGATTTTCCTCCAAATCCTGGAAGTTGATTGGAGATCACTGAAAGTCATCAACTGTAATCAGGGTACCAGAAGCACTATCTGACAAAAAACAAACAAACAAAAAAAAACCCCACAACAAAAATAATAATGATTGATAATTATAAGGATAATAAAAATAAAATTAAAAATAAAAAAAAACCCTACTTAATTTTAGCATGACAATTGGAAAAAAACAAATAAATAGAATTAGAGGATTTTGGTGTACTCAGAGATTTTTCTGACAACTTACTAAAAATAAAAGCAGATTATAATGAATAAAAAAGCCCAAATGATCAAAGCCAAAATTCTGTTCTATGCTTCAGGACATAATTTAAAAGGCATATGTCAATAAAACAAATCAGATAAAACCTTGCAGGCAAGAATCACGGAGATTCAGTTTATGATTTCTTCCCTAACTAAGGAGATTTTTCATTCAGGAAGTTTAATTACTACCTAAATTAGATTGCAGCTGACTTGACTTCTGAAAACCAAAGGACTGAACTTTGGTATGTTAAATTAAGTTTGTGGAAAACTCCCACAAATGATGCAACCAAAAGAGTTATCTGTCAATCCTTGTCTTTTATAAATTTCATGTTATATTCTGTGTTTTAGAAAGATAAATATATCACCTAATATTACAAGCACGAATTTACTAAATACTACACAAGAATTGCATTAAGTGTCATTTGTAGATGATACTGAAAGGAGTCCATCATTAAATGAGTTCATCTCTCAAAATGTCAGGCTTGCAAGCACATCTGTGCATATTTATTAATTTAAAGAAGTTCTCCTTTTCCAGAATGTTGAAGTATCAGTTTATTTGTTTTTCATTGGTGAAAGTTTTCTTTTTCTTCACTTTTAGGAAGGAAGGAAAGAAGGAAAGAGAAAGAAAAGAAGAAAAAGAATTTTCTTGCTTTGTAGAAATCTTAAATTGAGTTGGAATCAAATTATATTGGTCACAGATGATAAAAATACATTTCCTGTTCACTGTAATAATTTATTACTGTTCAGGCTCCTAATCTTCCAAGCAATGTGCTAAATCCATATAATATTATTGGACTTTTTAGCTCTCACTTGTATCTCTGATGCAGCTGAATATGATGGACCAACATCGTCAAAAATTTTCAATCAAAGCTCAAGTAAAACGATTTTTTTTGTGTGAAAATTTGTGCTTACTTTATTGGACATGTTATAAAAATGAGTTTCAGGGATTAAAAGGTAAAAATAGATTTTTGTTGTATCTAAATAAAATTTTGGTCATAGACTTTCTTTGAGACTTGTAAAACTCCTGTAATGACCTTGTTCCATGCTCTCTTGTTCTGTATTCTCTGACTTCTATAATTATTTCTTCATTTTTCCAATAAAAAGTGTCATTTCCTTAGGGCAAAGGTTACTTTTTTCTTCTCTATTCATATTCAGTTCTTTTGACTTTTGTGCGTTGATCTGATACAAAAATTCTTAGGGCAAAAAGTAGGAAAAAAGAGAGAAAAACCCCAACAACAACAACAATAATAATAATAATGATTATGATAATAATAATAATAGCTATAATAGTTACAGAAGACAGTGAAATAAAAGAAAAAAGAATAAAGTTGGGAAAGGATGAGAAAATATCTAAGAGGCCACAGGCTTGAAATTACCATAAAGATACAAATTATGCAGACACTATTTCAAAGAAAAGTATTGACAGGCAAAACATGATACAGCTCATCAAATATTGCTATAAAGCAATATATGGGAAAAAAAAGCCATAGAAGAACTTGACAATTGGCAAAACAAAAATTCACCTCAAAAAACTTAGAATATATTTAGAAAAACAGATCTTTGACAACAAACCTTCTAGAAAAGTACAGTTGATCAAAAGAAGAAATATTTGTGTAACCCATGCATGAATATTTTGTGAGTTTTGTCTTCCATACTACAGATGAAAATAGCCCAGCTTGTGGGAAGCAAAGATGTACTAAATATGTTTGAAGATAGAAGTATGCAGATAAGCGTTTAAGCCTAAGTGAACAGAGGCATCATATTCAATTGAGAAATGAAATGCAAAAAATCCAAGAAAAAAAGATCTTTCAAAGCCCATACATATAACTAAAATACTAAACAAGCCTATCTCTTGCCTTAGATAAAAAAATATTTTTAGTAACTATTATTATTATTTAGTAACTATTTTTAGTAACTAAATAACTATTTTTAGTAAACAAACCAGTTGGTCCAGAACTAGATTTTTTGAATTATTGAAACTACTCCACATGATCTGCAGCACTCATCTCATATATTTCAACAAAGTATTTAACTTATGAGGTCAATTATGTTAAATTTGGCACAAAACAAAGGTTTCAGATGAAACTAAAATATAGAGAAAGATGTAACTCATATACACAACCTCGGTACTTTTTAATATAAAAATGTTTTAATTAAGTTGTATGGAAATTTTTGTATACAATATCTACAACATATGTAAGTATATATCATTATCTTTCCTATTAGCAGGCCCCTGAGCTCTCTGTCCTTGAGATGCTGCATTTACAGCACTGACTTGAACACCTTACTTGAAAAAATCTGGTTAATGATAAAGTTTGTCCATGATTAGTCACATTTTCTTTAGTTCATATTTGCAGATGAATTTTAGGTACCTTTTCATCTGTCTTTTATTAAATATCTTTTATTTCTAGAGCCTGTTCAAAACAGTGCTGTAAACATTCAGGTAAAAAGCGCATTTTTTTCTTCATTCTATTTTGTCAAGCTTGAATGAAACTTAAAAGCTGATTGTCCTATTCCTAAAGACACAAAGAACTGCAGATTTTCAGAAATGTGTAGATCAGCTCTGAAAAAATAAAATTTTGAACCATATGCCTGCATAATGCTCATTGCCTGATACAGTATTTAAACAACATTTTCTTTTTTGATCAAATTTGAGTAAGAGGTAATAATCTTTGTGTTCATGTCATGGGGGTGATCGGCTGGTGGTGTCCATCCTTTTTTGTACAATTCTGTATGCACTACAAGTCTGAGCCAGGCAGTGTGCAGTGCATATAATCTGAGTAAGATAAACCAAGTGAAACAAAACTTCTATTTTTCAAAGTCTTTTACAACCTGTAAAGATTTAATCAGGTCACATTGATTTTATGGCACTGTGTCCTGCTTCTTAATGACTAAGTCTGGTATATTTCCACTTTTTATCAATCCAGACAAAGAGAGGTGACATTAAAAAATAAAAAGAAAACTTGTTTTTATTTTTCCTTACATGGATTTTTTTGTTTAGAAAATACAGCAAAAAATATTAGTTTGGAGTTAGAAGAGAAGAAAAATCAGTTAAATTTGTGATATCCATTAACAATCAAATAAAACCTAGCTTCAATATAAGGTAACATACAGAATCCCAAATGTATTTAAAAGTTCTAACAATTACTGATCTTTTAGCTTCCGCCTAGAATTTCCTTTATTTCACTGGGAACAGTAGCTACTGAACAGGCAAATAAAACTTTCCAGGATTTATCTCATAAGGTTTATCTATTCCATTTTAACAAATCAGCAGAAATATAGACATGGTTATTGCCAAAAGGATTTTAGACTACAGTCTCCTGTGACAGAATTGAATTGCAAACTTTAATTATCTGTTCTGAAGTGCTATACTATCAACAAATATAATTGTGGAAAGTGAATCAGTAAGTTTTCTTAATCAAAGTTATTTTTCTCCAACTTCTGGCTATTGGGACTACTGGCACATTGTTCCATGTCCAAACAAAACTGAATTCAGTCATCTAGACGGAACTGTTTTCATATTTGATTTCCAGGTGTTCCAAATTATTAAGTTATAGATAATAGTTGCCCTCTCAGATGTTCCTGGAATCTCAAATGAAAATTATGCTGCTGATGTCCAGGAGAACTGAGGTTTATATTTTATTTTTACATGTTCCTCTGGAAAATTATATTTTGCCCCTTGATTTCCTCACCCAGTTCCTTTCACACTGATTAGTTTTGAAAGTCAGCCTTGGAACAGCCGTTTCAAACTCTTAGGATGAGATAGAGAAAATCTTGAGAGGGCTTCTTTACACATTTCAGAATCATTTATGCTGTTCAGAGCATTGGATGTCCAAAGGTCTTTTGTGTAGAATAACTCTCAGCTGGCAAAATCTTGAGAAACAATAAAGACATCTGAACTCAATCCCACTCCATACTCCATAGCATCTAATGGAGCTGAAATACAGCATTTTCCAGAAATCTTAATTTTCCTGTTGCTGTGGAGTGTTCTATATCCCACTGGCACATACCAGATAACTTTCAAAGATCAGCAAAGAATTGTCTCTCCCTGTTCAGTCTGTTTTCTGTATGTCTGTATATTTTGTGGAGAGCTTGCAGGATTATAGGAGGCTGAGTAGACCAGCAGGAAGGGAAAGTGCTCACTCTTGTGCACCATGGAATGGCACCAAGGAGGAGCAGTGAAGGTTAAAATGCACATATGCATAAACACGAAGATGACGTGGTGAATTCTTCAAACAAATTCAGAGAAACAAAAGGAAACCAGCTGTTCCTTTATCATCCCTGAAATATCTCTTTGGAGAGCAGCCTTCCTTAATCCATGTAATAAATTCTGAGCTCTTCCCAGTGGAGTTTGCATTCCTGGCCTTTTAATGAATTTTATAGGAGAAACCTGTTCAGTACTTGTTGCGTGCAACATTTATTCTGTTTCATTTGTTCATGTCGCATTTGTTTAATGGAATTTACTTTCAGTTAAGACATTATTTAGGTAGACTATGAATGGCAAAACTGTCCATGTAGTAGTAGCTGTTCTAGTCAAGGACCAAATATATCTTAATACAATTTCACTGAACACCAAAAAAAAATTCAGGAGTCTTTTAATATTGGGCACTTTACATAAACATTTAAAAAAAAATTCCTTTATTTTTTTATTTTAGAAATGAACATTACATGTGACTGTGTTAATCCAATCATTATAACTAACAGTAATAAGGATGGAGCCCCCGGCTTTCTTAATCCTCTGCTGATATATAAGCTCACAACCCAAGAGATTTTTTTTAAACAGTGAACATAAAAAGAAGAGAAATGTTAGAGACTGCTACTGTAACTAGATACAAAAATGTGTTTATGTTTATATATGGCTGTAATAAAAATGGAGGAATTTTGTCCTCTCAACCCAAGTGGCCAAATTTTGATCAAGCAGCCTGATGCCTATGTTGAGGAGCATTCTCTCTGTAGATATGCAGAGATTTGATGATCTCTGTATCCATAGCTCTATGTAGAACCGTGAAACCATATTTAATTCAAAAAATGAAAGATTCAGTCTGAAACTGAGAACAGCCCTCTGGATGAAAGGAAAAATGAATCAGCATCTTCAAGGCAGAGGATCTAGACATTACAACAAAACAGGAAAACAACAAAATTCTCTCAATCTATTGATTGAGAAAGGTAATTAAGTAGTCTCTGGACCCGGGAATAAGGGTTGTCACATGAACTTTAGATGAAAACATTTCCATTTCCATGTTTAATCAATGTCTAGATATTTTTTATTAGAAAATCACTGTTAGAAAAACAATTTAACCACCACATTTCATAATGTCTCTTCCACAAATCAAGCATATATAATTGTTCTCTGCAGATTAGTAAAACTATAATTATAGTAATTATGTCTCAAACAGCTGGTATTAATTATGGGTGGAAACTCTTTGCAAGCTTTCCAGCTGCAACTGTTGTGTGCACTGAATGGCAGAAGATTCCACTGAAGAATTCAGCAGAACCACATGCTAAGGAGTTCACTTTTATGACCAGAAGACATATATATCCCGAGGAACTCAAATTAAATCCTTTCCATAACATTGAATCACCAGAGAAATTACTGAATCACCAGGGAAATCCAAAGACATTGCTAAATGTTAACAGAAAATAAACATTTTTTTCTAAGGTTTAATGAGGTATTAGTGAGTGCAAAAGTGAGGAGCTGATATTAAAAGAAAAGTACATAACTTTCTATTTCTAAGGGTTTATCAGGTGGGGTGGATGTGGAACAACACTCCAGTGAAAAAAATAAAGTGGCAAGAGAAGTAGCCCTACAAGAGGGCTCCCTCTCCCTCCCCTTCTCCGCCTTGTTTCCTTTTCCCTACACACTTAAAATTACAAAAGAAAGTCTGCATTGTTGAACCGGAATTTGGTTTCATTTGTACCTTGGTTCGGGCAGAGGACTTAAATATAAAATCCTAATGCTTGTAATGCATTCCTTGTCATCTTCCCTCTTTACTTAAAATAGATTAGTTGTGGCACTCAATAATTTATGGTTGATTGCTGCCTGATCTTCGATTTCTAACAATTGTGCTGCCCCCTTTGGAATTGTTTCTGTCCTGAAATTGAGATAGCTGATAATCCTTTTGCTGTGTCAACCTCATATATGCATGAATATGAAGGGTAATGAATGTTTCACCCTTGCCTCCTACTCTAGCTTTCCTTTATGGCTGATCTTATTTAGCTTTTACATAGTTACCTTTTGGTTTAATGGCATTCTTTTTTTAAAATTGACTTTATTGTTTCAAGTAAAATTTGACAAAATAGAATGGATTTTATTTTTGAACTTGTATTTTAAATACTTTCAAAAATGCTGGTTAAATACAACATGAAAAATGAAATATTATAGCTAGATTTCTCATATTTGTATGATTATTAAGTGTCTTCTGTATTAGAAAAGACAGGTATCTGCTAGGGAGGGCAGGACCTCCCTTTGGAATGGAGAATTCAAACCCCCTCCCTCCGAATTATTAAAACTTTGATATTAAGTCAGCTCTCAGGCAAAGATATGGGGATAGGAATAGCAGCTCTTTACTGGTATGTATAACAAGGCAAACAAACAACAACAACTACAGCATTAATGATAAACAAAACCAGGAACCTCGAGGGGCTTTTGTTTCACAAAGCCCGGGGCAGTCTGGTCTCGGTGCAGGGCTCCGAGGGCACCAAGCTGGAACAGTGGAAAATCCCGGGCTGGTGGGTGGGATGTACCAGAAGCTCCGCGGTGGTAGCTGGAAGGGCAGGGATGTCCTGGCAGGGCCGGGCAGTGCAGGGACACAGCGTATCCAAAGCGGTGCCGAAGGAAAGCGGCGGCGGTGGGACAGCCCAGCAGGGCAGGAGGAGGAGAGCTCAGAGTTCCTGGGCACACGAGGAGATGATGAGAGATTTCCGCAGGAACGGACCCGGTGATGGCAGTGAGCTCCTCCCACAGCAAGAGCGGCCTGACCCTTCTCTCTCCAATGCTGAGAGCAAAGAGAGTGAGGCTGCCCCCACACCTGCCCTTTACCTGCCCAAAACCTTGTGGTATCTTTTTACCTCTGAGAGAAAAACTCTCAGAGACCAAAAAAGGGGTTAGCCCAGTGCTACACTCTCCTTTGGCCATTTCTTAGTTTTGGTAAAGCATCCATAAGCATCCAGTAGTTAGTCCCCTAGCAACTTTATGGGGAAAAATTCTCTAAGGAAAAAAAGAAATCTAACCCCCAACCCTTCCCAGTTTCAGATACTTTTAAATAAACTTTTAGCCTTTCTTAAATTTAAATTTTAGTTGTTTAGTTTCATCTTCATTGTGTTTCTTGTTTATTTTTTTTTACTTTTTATCTTAAAATGAGAACAATTTATTGTGTTCATTACATGCCACATTGATGAAGGCAAGTAATTATTGAATACATAGTGATACATATATAACATAGCTGCATGTATTTTAATGATATTTATAGCTAAAATAACAATTTATATTAAATTAGGATCTTGAAAATTCTACTTAGAATAGGGACTCATTGTAATGAATCACTTTCTGCCATCAAGTGTGGGAAGGTACTAAATATCTTTTGATATGCTCAAGAATATCAATGCCACTGCATGAATGTGGGTGTATTTGATTTCCTTCATCTATTTTGTTATGTTTACATATTTAGTAGCTTGCCATTCCAGAATTGATATGGAGAAATTCTATGGAGAAAAAAGAGTTAGCTCAATTTATGCCAAATTTATCTTCTTGTTAGTTACTTCCAGAAGAAACCATCAGAATAGAGGCAGGATAAGAAAATAAATAAATGTTCTCTCAGTTTTTATTGGTAGACTTCTCCCAGCACAGTGGGTTTATGTCCAAGAACGTGTGTGTTTAACAGATTGCTTCAGACTCTAAGTCATTAATCACTTCCTAGGAAACCAGTATGCCACATAGAATTTAACAGTTTAATACGATAACTGAATTACATTCAATTTCTTTAACAAAAAATGACAGAACCATCAACACTGTGTTCCTGTTACTGTTATTCCAATTCACTCCTTGGCCGGACTCTTTAGGGGGTGTTTAATTTCTTAAGGCAACATGCAGTACATTCAGTGCAATCAGAACTAGGCAAGGCCTGAATTTGAGGATCTGATCCTAAAATTGTCCAAAAAGAATATAGTATTTTCTGACCTTCATGTGTTTCTGCATATAATACTAACTAAAGTACATATTTGTAGATGAGGAAAATGATAAACAGACCATTCTTTACTTTCTATTGTGGGGTTTGTGCCACACTTGCTTACACTTTATTTTTCCATCACCAGCACAACAAAAAAAATAAAACAACCACCCTTGGCTGCTGAAACTTCATCAAGGAAAACCTTGGTGAACTCTGAAAAGTCTGGATTATTTAGAAAAATCTCTAGGTATCTGTACACTCCATAGTTGTGAGGAAAAAAAATAAGGCCAAGCTGACAGGGAGTAATAATTTCTAACTTTTTTTTTTTTAACATGCTGTAATTACAAAAAATTAGTGACTCACTCTGGGGGTTACAAGAAGAAATCAACTCCAAAATCAAGGGTCCTATTTGTGACCCCACTTCTTGAGCTTATGCAGTTATGCACCTAATCTATAGTACACTACAGTGGAATATTGCCGTGAAAATTCTCATGTTTGGTTCGCCTCAGCAAGGTCAGAATTGAAACTTGTTTCTTTTTGCAGCTTATGCATGGACACCCGTGGCATTTTCTCCAATTTTTGCCACTGAGAAGATGTTGAGACATATGCTGCAAGTGTTATCAACCTTTCCTTACAGCAAGGTGCCTATTTTATAAGCATTCTTTTCAGAAGCTAGTCACACTAAAATATTCAGCTTGTAAGGATAATAAGAGTAGCTTTATTTTTAGACAAAATGCACTTTTTATTAACAGGGAAAAAGCAAACAAACAAACAAACAAAACCCCTCACAAAACCCAGCAGGCTTTTTTATTGTGTTGGCCCAGTCATTGATGACAGCATATGCAACTCAGTTATCACAAGTTTTGTTCTTTAAATACTTGAGAACTCTGAAAATCTGAAAGTTCTTATCAGATGGTCTTTCTGATCACTAAACATTCTTTACGAGAGTCCATTCATCAGAGCCTTTCCACATATCTGTTGTTTATACATTTTTCACTGACTGAACCTCAGTTGCAGAAGATTGTACATCTCTTGTAAATCATGAGAAGCATTCAGCAATGCTTCAACGAAAGCAGACACACAATTTAAGTTTGCCTTTTTTTTTTTTTGCCAGTTTCCTATTGTAGTGAGCTAGATTGGTTAACATGGAGTGTGAAGGTGTCCTAGAGTGACT
>WBMY01016333.1:869-122992 GCA_013397315.1 Donacobius atricapilla
GTGCTTTTCCAGATTCAAGCAAGGGTGTCTGATTTTTACTGAGTGGACATTTGAGTTAGAAACTATAATATTTGAACTTTTCTGAAATGGATGTTGAAGTAGAAATTGATGCAGTGATCCTATTGAGATGTCTTGGAGCCTTGTCACCAGTGAAGAATAAGAAGTCCTTTATTGTGAAGCTGTGCATCTTTAAAAGGTGAAACCCCATGTTTTAAGTCCACAGTCCTTATGTAGTCATATAAAAGGCTGCATTTGGGAAAGCTCACAAATGCAGTGTCGGGCGGGCTGCGTTAGTGGAGCTGGAAGCCACAAACAGACTGTGTCTCTTGTGGAAAGTTACCAGAAGAATCAGGAGGGACTTGTCTCTCTCAAAAGACTGAATGAAAGACTATTTTATTAAGTGCTACTGACTTAAGAGTTCTGATGTTTTGTCTCTTTACATTGTTTTCGTGGAAAAGTAGATTGTTGCTAGGGAGGAGGGGAGTTGTTTTTGAGAGGGTTTCGTGGTTGGTTTTTGTTTGTTTACCTTTAGTGTATGTTAATAAATCTAACTGTTTCTATTTTTAAATGGAACCTGTTTTGCTTTTCTTTTAATCCTATTCCACTAAAATGAAAATTCGGCGAATGTGATAACCACCACATTTTTTTGGTGTTTCTGCCCGGTTATTGAATTTTAACCCATTACAATAGCTTTTTCCACTTTTCTCCAAGGAAGTTTTTTTTTCCGAACCGGTTGTGTGGGGAGGGGCCGTTCGGGTTTGCTTTTCCAGAGGAGCCCCATTTGAAGGTTTCCTCCCAAATTTGCCCTAAACCAGGACAAAACCTCTGAGCCCTCTGTTTCCCTCACTGCTTTCCCCTCATCCCTGTCAACTATTCCAGATTAGCAAATCAAGACAATTAGGTCATTTGGAGAACTTACTCTTTCCTGTTACAGCTGATGAGTTACCCCATTTGATTTTTTTTATATTCTTCCCTAATCCATTTCTACTCTCCTCTTCCCAGTCAATTCCCTCTCTGTTTGGCCATTTGCCTTTTCTTACTTCTGCAGCCCCTTCCCCTGATCTTTCCTACACAACCCAGAACAGCCTCTGCTGCTTTTTAGGGTTTTCTTTTAAAGGGAAATATATGTATATATGTGTGTGTCTGTGTATATATATGCAGAACCATGAACCAAGAAGATGGACCTGTGCCATCCCTTTGATTACTTTGTTGTTCCGTCTTAAACTGTGTCATGATATGTAAGTGAAGAACATTGTTTGCGTGGTGCAGGCTTTTGCTCTGCACCTGAGGATTTTTAATTCGGTACAAGTTTGCTGCCAGGTATGTATTTACTCCTCAGTGCATTTGTTTATCTTCTCAGTTTTCTGTGTGTTGAAGAACAACATTCTCTCTCCCTAATATAATATTTTTCTGTCTTGAAATTGTGCATATTCAGAGCAAAATTGACTTATTCAGTAAATTTATCAGTTAATTTTTTTTACTTGAAGTGAAATTTAAGCTTGGGTTTATTGTCCTAGGCTCTCTGTTGAGCTACTCTTTCTTTTAAGAGAAGTTGAATATTTTAAAGAATATTTTTCCATTGACCAAGGCCAAGTAGAAAGTTTTTTTTTGGGAAAATACTAAAATTTCATATTTAACAATTTATTCCTGTGAAAAATCAAATTACTTTCTCACATCTGTGAAAATACTACAACTTTACTAGTTCTGTTCAGTTGATTATTGTGCAATTCAGTAGTGTTTAATCTTAAGTATGTGATTGGATTTCACAGTAAATGTATGCTGGAGCAAAAGCAGGAGTGAGTCTCTTTTAGAACTTATCTAAACACAGGAAAAAAGTTTTATTTGGCATTTGGAAAAAATTATAGGTAGATTAACAACAGATTTTAAATGTCATTTCTCTGTAAGATTTTGAGCTTTAATAAATACTGGTTCTTGTAAGAAGACTATGCTGTAGAGTTTTGCAAATGCGTTTGGTTGAATAACCTTATTTTCTCTAATCTTCATAAAGGAAGGATGGTTTTATAGTATACACAAATGATTGCTTTTCAGGTGGCTAAGAAATGAGAGAAGTCTTGTAAACATGGGGAAAGGTCTGTGTTATTCAGACTCCGAAGTTTCCTGGGTTTGCTTGCTGATTTTTGGGAATCTTCTGTTAAAGACTTGCTGATTGCCTCTATATTTAAAGCTTTTACTCTTATATTACATACTAGGTTTTGATATCAGGACACACATACATATGGATTACGCATTGAACAGGTGCAAGCATGTTACGGAGTCCCCGCTACTTTCATTGAACCAAGTAGAATTGGCCTGGGGAGGAAAAAAACATCTGTAAGCAAATTGATGGAGGGTATTTCAGTGCATCCCTGCTGATTATTTCTAATTGAAGCTGTCTGAGCCAGTCTTAATATTAACATTTTAGATATTGCCAGCCAGAAGGATTTTATTTGTGGAGCAGGGCCTGTTGAAACTTCCTCCGACTCTGGAGAAGCTGTGAATGGGAGAGAACTGATCAAGCAGGCATGCCTGGCTAGTGTATGCATTTCTTTAATAAGGCAGGGATTGATGTCTTTTGCAGTTCAGGGGTTAGATAAACAGCAGTCCCTCGGTTCAAGGCTCTCCATGTTCGGTTGTTTGTTTATATGGATCTCAGAAGGTTAGCTTAGCCTTCTTGACATCCTGAGGGAGCTTTCCTGACCATGCTGTAACCTCGTCTGCTCCAAAGCTGCTCAGGAGGTGTCGCATCACCTTCTAGGAGAAGTACTGACTGAATGGAGTGTGCAGCTCGGACGTGGTTTCAAAGAAAGGTAGATGTAATCAGAGTGGCTGGAACACTGGGTCTGTCTTCAGGAACTCATAAATAATTTGCATGTGTAGCTTACGTAACTATGGTGCTTTCATTCTTAGACTTGATATTTGCACACTAAGATGCCTACAACATGCAACTCAGGCTCTTACTGATTGTAGTTCTGAGAAATCAGTGGCATACGTGCCTGTGTTCACTAGAACTTTGAGGTTGTCTTACTAATTTCTGCCTCTTTTGACTTAGCAGTGGTAGACCATTAAATTGAATGGGATAAACATCAAATAAATAAGTAGTTATGTTAATAATTTTTTATTAAAAAAATAGTGATGGTTTCATGTTGAACTATACAGAGAGTTAAAGCATACATCTCATTAGGCTGATTTCCATAGCTATTCTGTCCCAGTTTTCATCCTCCACAGAGGATGATAATGGTCACCTGAAAAATGAGAAAGGAATGGTGAAAATTATCTGCATCTTAAGTGCATTGTAATTCTGATGAATAAAGTTGTCCTGGAATTTGAGGCTGACTTTGCTCAGGGTTAGAAGTGTGCTTTATCACATGTGGGACTGTCTGATTTTAAAATGTGACATGTTACAAAGTTGGCTTAAATCCCAGAATTTGTTGCATTAGTTTTTGCTGATTTGATGTCTGGTTATTTGCACTTTATTTTTCTGCAGCACTTTCAGTCTGTAGCTGTGCAGGCCCAAATAAACATTAATAAATGTCTGGCTGCACACCTACAGCACAGCTTGTGAAATATCCTCTCATACAGATGGGGAAACTGAGGCACAAACATGGGCTGTTTATGACTACTGGACATTTTTGAGCGAGCAGAGCTCTATATGGACCCTTCCTGTCTTGTAACCCCCAGTGTTGTGCTGCTTGACCTGCAATGTCTTCACTTCCTTGAGATCAGTTTGTGCACTCCTAGAGCTTTTCAGGAGACCTGAACTTTGTCTGGTGTCCTCAATTAGTACGATGCTCTTAAAAGTATCCTGTCCTGTACCAATCCATATGCATGGCATCCCAGCTGATGGTGTTCTGAGTTGGGGGAAGAGGTCACTTCCATGCTGGCTGAGGTTTCAAAGTGCCAAAATACGAACATCTTGTCACTTTTAAATAATGTGTGGGGTCTGACTTCAATGTTGGGTTTCGTACTTAATCAGTATTAATATGATAACAGGAATGTGGCAACTGAAGCAAACACAAGGAGATTATCTTCTTAGCCAAATGCATCCATTAGCTAGGAAATACAGGTTTCTATTAAATGAAGGAGACAGATGGAGTATTGGAGGTGACTGAGAACAGGAGGGGGAGTGGGCTAAGAGGTGAAAGTTGAGGTTTAGAAAATCTCTATAAAAATAAAAACAAACCATCCATCTTGATGGCTGGCGTTTTGCCCTCCCGTTGCACTTTCAGGATAGTACTTCACTTCCTATCAAGAACATTATGCTGAAATTTAATCTAACAGAGCCCTTACTCCTGGCAAACTTTGGCTCAGCAACTGCTCCGCACCCCCAAAAAAGCAGTGGCCAACAAAACTTCAAATACAAGACAGTGTTGTGTCATCTTCAGGAAAGCTGCTACTTTGAGATCCCAGGGGAAGACAGATTGGATCTTGTCCCTCTAGTTTGTTGGGTTTTTTTTTTGTTTTTTTTTTTTTTTTTTTTTTTGCTAGGGAAGCATGCTGGGGAAAACAAAATCATGTTCCAGTGTTTCAGAGCAGTTAGAAAGTAAATTATTCATCTGTCTGTGTGTATGTATAGGAACCCTGATCTCATAACTGTTGTAACAATGTTTATAACCAGTGTTTGAAACCAAGGTTATAAAGTATAAATAATTTTAGATAATGCAGATAACAAGAAGAAAATAATATAATTAGAATTTTACAACATGGACAGTTCACTTAGATAGATGGAGTAACACAATACATTAAAAAAATAAATCTGTAACAGCACAAACATGACACTGGTGACAGGAAACATCTGAATTGCCAGCCATCCTTGGGCTGGCCACAGCCTCACATCTGTACCACCAGCCTGGAGCTGTGTGCGCTCCATTGTATGAGTGCACGTCAGACCCTCCGTTCTGCCACAGAGGTTTGGGTTATTTTCTTTGGGCATTTTGTGTTGGTTTTAAGTCGATAAGAATTCTACTTGAAAACAAGCGAACCATGTAGGATGGTGCTGCTTAGGAAGAGTGTATTAAGTGTGAACAAACTGTAGTTCGTTTTTTTGAAAGCTGTTTTAAATTAGACCTAATTACTGTCATGGCAAATTCTGCATGTGAGCAGTAAGAGTCTGGTTGGCTGCAAACAATTTTTCCTTGCTTGTTCTTATCTGTCATCCCATTTTGATTTTGCTGGCAGTGATTATTCCTCCCCTGGATTTTGAGGAACATGGCAACTCTGGCTAAGCTTTGTTGGAGTTTTAGATTTGGTGATGATGGGGCATAGAAGAGGAAAAAATATGTGGCAGGCGAGAGGGGCAGCATTGCTCTTCTGTCTGGTGTTTCCAGGCTTCACGCAGTTTTGTAAATGAATATTACGTTCTTTTACTTAAGTTCACTCTTTTTGTCTGCATTACTTCTGACCGATTTTTCTTTGAGGTCTTTAGGTTATTAATTATTAATATATATTAATATTATATTAATTAATATATATTAATATAATATTAATTATTAATTATTAATATAAATGGGACACATGGAAAGTCCAGAGTGGAGTTTTCTTGATCCTCTACACTTGGCCCACTGTCTGTCTCTAAACTGGTGCCAAATTAACAGTGACCGGTTCATTTGGGCAGCACAAACAGAATGTTATTAGCATCTCTGGATCCAAGAAGATTTCAGAAATTAAACTTTAAAACCAGATTGTGTTTGCATTTTCCCATTGTCCGTGGTGTTCCTTGTTAATATATACTGATTTCTTTTCCCCCGTTCCCCAACATGCAGTGAGTTAGTGGAAGAAGGAAAGATCTCGCAGAAGGTGTGTAGGGCTGGGTGATGGTGCAGAGATGCGCATGCCTGCAGTAGCAGAGGGAAGGCTGTGGCAGAGCCCTGTTACTGGCAGGGAGATGTGTGCTTTGCTGGCTTCATGAGAGGCTTCAGGAGGTGCAGAGCCATTTTTCAGACTATCCTGTCATTCCTGCTCGGGAACCTGACACATGGGCCTAACTTTCCTGCTTGTGTTGTTTTTTAGGAGGGAGGGAGGTGACTGAGTGGCTAGCCCCTTGACAGGGCAATTTTAAAACATTCATAAAACTTTTATTGGGCTGCCACCCTTACAGATAAATATTTTCTGAGTTTATGGGCATATTTTAAGGATTGAAGCTTAATAATAGCTTTGTAGCCCTATCTGTCCCCAAAAAAGCCTTTTGGCAAGCCCCGTCTCTGGAGGTTGCCATGCTTTTCTAAGTCCTTGGAGTTTCTTCATCACTAAATCATTACCCTTTTGCCTCCTTCCAGCTTTGTCTCACTAAATGTGACCAACTGTTAAGTCTTCCCCTTTCCCCCAGCCTTGCTGAAAGCTGATGCTGTGCATCCATATTTGGTCATCATGAAAGGAGAAGGATTGCAGTAGTTATAAATTAATTTCTTTTATTAACTTGGGTTTGTTGGATCTGTTTTATATGAGTCGTACTTAACAGTCTTTTCTTAATGTTGCATATGATTTTAAGATGGTACAGGCTGGTGGTGTTTCAGACATGTACTGGCACTTTTCAGGCACTTTCCCAATGTGCTTCCACAAATATAAAAGCTTTACAGCTCGTCTCAGCATTAAGTGGGGAAACCAGTGGGCTTGCAGCCAGGGCTATACAAAGGAATGTTGTATGTAGTGCTTGGAGGAAGATGGAGCTGCAGTTTGAGCATTCCTGCCATTTGATTTCACTGTGTTGTGTCCAAAGAGGTTTCATCGTTTACAGAATGGGCTTTTGCTTTTGCTAAGCACTGTCTCAAGACAGTGTGTGCATTTTGGCTGCCCTAGGGGAGCCACGCATGATCCCCATCTGTTCCAGCTCCTGAAGAGTGAATGTTGGAGCAGTACTACATGTTATGATTTCTTTGTCTCCTGTGACAGTTGCCGATCTCCCTTCTTTTCTTACCAGAGACAGTTGTAATACCTAGAATGAAAGTGTGGGACTTTTTTTTTTGTTTGCTCAGCTGTGTTTTATGACACTGCTTTCAAAGACTGATTTGAACAGCAAACGGCTGGCACATGGTATTGTATCATGGCATTTTTTTGTCTCGTCTCATCTCAGGTTTTTAGGTGGTGTGAGTCTTTTTCTGCACAGGAAGCACTTTTCCAGCATATGTGATTGTTGGTCCCTCAAACATACTCAGAAAAGTACCATGAGTAGGAAACAATTTAAAGGTTGGGTTCAGGGGTACTTACTTGTGAAAGACTAGTCTGTAGAACTGACAAAGATAAAATAAGAGCTTCAGGATGACTGAAGAGATTAAAATAGACTTTGGTCACATGGTCCTAACAGATGAAAGAAAAAAAACCAAAACAAACCAAAACAACCCACTCGCTTTATTGTGGATGAGGTTGACAATTTATAACTCAAGGAACTCCCTTTTCCAGACCAGTCACACTTCAGCGAAACATTTACTGGTATAGTTTTTTTCCTTCTAAAAATAGGAATATCTATTTTTGTACAAAACAATGTCCTGAGACTTTTGTTTCTGTATTTCCATAACTTCTGTTTTTTATGTCAGCACATCTTGGGGCTTGTCCTAAGAATGTAGCTGATGTAATAATAATAATGGTTTTCATTGTAGCCATCTGATTTGTTGCTTAGAATATGAAGCTGTTTACTTTTGCAAGACTCTTTTTTGCAAGTTTGACACTGATGAAGAAAAAAAAACTATAGGAGTCAAGAAAGTTATATTCAATGTAAAAATGAATTCAAACAGCTTATATGCTCAAAAAACTCAGCACAATATGCCTACCTCAGTACAAGCAAAGAGGTTAAGGCTTCTTTTGTTTCTTTTTCTTCTTTTCTTTTTTTTTTTTTTCCCCAGAAGACTGTTGAGTTCTGGCAATGTGCACATTATCTGCAGAGTTCTTATCCAGCAAAATTCTGGGCGAAGCTGGACAGTCTGAATTTTTGTATATTCATGTACAAATTTTATTGTTATATCCATAATGTAAATATGAGTATAATGGATTGTAACTGTTTCAAGTCCTTTCCCTGACATTTGATAGTGGTAGCCCCCAGCTAGTGCCTGTCTCATATCAGATGGAGTTTATTCTTTTTTTCCTGTAGAAAGCCATGGAGTAGAGATAGTAGATAAGTTGCCAGCAAATTCATGGCAGTACAGTGAAGAAGACTCTGGATTTTTGGTTTAGCACCAGTATAAGTCTGTTCCCTGGAGCTTTTACAGTGTGCTGTCTTTCAGGTTAGTTATTGAGTCAGCCAGAAGCCTGTTAGCATTGACCGTTGGTATTTTTTTTTTTTTTAATTGCTTGTCATAATAGTGTGTTTTGATCCACTGCATTCATTCTCTGTTGGGGATTAATCTAAAGAAGAAAACTGGATGTTGTCTAATTCATATAAGTTGTAAATACATCTGGAAAGGTAACCAAAGTTGTACTTCCAGGAAATATGCTATCCTAAATTGAGATGTTCTCTGGGTGATTTAATAATTTTCCATAATTATATATACATCTTTAGGTGTAAGGACCCAAATACATCAAGTTTTTAGCAAACACAACTTACTAGGTTTTGGGTTTTTCACTCTTTCTTTCTGGTACCTTTTGATTGTGTTGTGAGAGGACAGTGGGTTTTTGGTTTGTTGGGTTGGGGTTTTTTTGCCAGCAGCATTGAAAGACCCACATCTAAGCAAGCTGAGAGAGACTTCTGATTCTTAATTGACTTTTAAACTCTGTGTCTGTGTTTTCTTTTGTTGTGGTTTAAATTTCACATCACTCAGAAGTTAATGCTTCTTAAGGATGTAATTTACCTTCAACATGATTCTTTTTGCTGGTGTATGGATGGTTCAAACACTGTGGTTCTTACGGGAAAGTATGAACTGCCAGCAAGAGTTCCTTCTGTGGAAGCAGAAATAATGAAACAAGGAACTAGTATGACTTTGGGGTAAAAAATACACTTCTCAAGTTTTGTTGTAAAATAATTAGCCTTCTGTGGAGGAGCAGAGACCATAGGAAAAAAGCACAGGAGCTGCTCAGTTGCCTGTGATTTGACTTAAAGTTTGACCTTTAGTAATGTGCCTGCTCAACCACACTTAACAAAAGCATATTTGATGAAATGTTAAACTCATGAATTACATCTCCATGGAAAGCCTTTTTTTAAATTTGTAAAATCCAAAATAAATCAACATCTTCAGACCTTAGCAGAGTTGTTTAAATATGGAATTGAAAGAAACAGGCTGTTTCATCAACAGTGACACTTTGTAAACTTACACAGAATGTATAGCTTTTCTTCAGGTTGAAGAAGGACTCTGTATTCCAAGGTATTGTATAATAAGAACTGTAACATTAGCAACCGTGTTTTCTTAGTGGGGAAACTGAGACAGAGCTGAAATAATGTTGTGAACTGATGGAAGCCAAAGAAGCAAAACTGCCTAGGCCTGGATGTCTTAATTTCCAATCTACATGTCTGCCTATTAGGGCTGCAAAAATTTGAGAGCGAGTTGTGTGACAATTTGGAGGCTTCTGTGAGACAGTATCTGTTCCTCTGTTTTCCTTGTTGTGAGCAACAGTTACTGGTTCAATTGTCCTCTCATTTCAATCATCAGATGTGTAGAGTTACTCACAGTTTTTACTTATGAAACAGATTTTACTTATGAGAGAATAAACATGCTGTCCCTACTCACACAGCAGTTAGGGCTGGTATCCCTTCCATAGACCTGTCAGCCCAAAGCCTTGCATGGCATTGGGAGCCTGTTTTTCTCTCTTATATTGCTTTGGAAGCATTGTTTATCTGCTTTAATGGAATATATTGGAATTGTTATTATTTATTTCGTTTGTTTGGGTATTTTTTTAGGTAGTTGGCTACTACTGTGTTGACACACAAATAGGAAGTGTTTTCTTTGATGAGATGTTAGGATTAATGTATAACAATGAAAATACAGTTTTTATTTTCTTGCAAGAGCTTTTACCTTTGTTTTTCATTATTAGGCATCACATCTGATGCTAAAGCAGTGTGTAAAACATCTTTGTTGAGAACTGGAAATTTCCCTGTAAAGGATAGATTTTTTTTTTTTAGGTAACAGTAAAGTTTGAAATGCACAATAGCTCTGAACATTAACTTTTCACTTTGTCCCTGGAACTTTTGAAGAGAGATTTGCATTTTTTGGCATTGCTCAAGTAGTCTCGTCTTGATAGGCTTGCTGTCTGTAGTGTCTTTGTATTAAGTGTTCCCCCTGGGGCTCCATCTTGTGTTTTAATTCCCAGTTTGTTGCTGATGTATGAGGTCTTCTGTTAAATAACTTTTGTTTTCCTCCTATGCCGTTATGCCTACATACTTTACTTGATTTGTGTCGCATACAGGGCATTGTTGTTTGGAACTGGTTTGTAATAGGGTTATTGTTATGTAATTCTGACTGAAAGTTCAAGTTCATCAACAAATACAAAGTGCTTGTTCTGTTTGAAAATTTGTGTCTTACAGTCATCATGAACAATTTATCCATTATGTGCTGGGTTTTGTCGTTTAAATAAAATTAACCACTATTTCATACATGCTGCAACTTAGGAAGTATTAAAGATTCACTGGTATGTGGAGCACTTACCGCTGTGAATACAAGTGAAGAGCTTCTGTAAACAATTGATTCAAGATTTCAAAATAACACAAGTGCTGAGAAAACTGCTGCACTCAACTACAGTGTCACATTTCCATGGATTAATGAGTTACTGTTTGTTATCTCAGTGTTAGTGACTGTCTGAGTGCTCAAACCCCATCACAAATGTGCTGTAAATTCATAACCTCAGTTCTCTCTTTAAATCCCAATGAAGATGTTTTGTAGTGAATACGATGTGCTGAGGAGCATTTCACAGTTACTGAGGCTCAGCTGACTTGCTTCTGAGCAGTAAAATGAGAAATGGTTGAAAAATATATCCTTTGTACCAAGATCAGAGATTTCTGCCTGCAGTTGTAGAGTGCTTTAGAGCAATTCAAGAAGATATTCAGATGTTGGCTAGAGAATACATTCATTCTTCCAAATTGTGGATATACCACTAGTCTGTGACTCTACTTTTGTCGCTGTTACTCATGAACTTACTGTACTCAGCAATTCCCAGCCTCCTCATGCTTTCTAGTCTTCCTGCCTGTCTTACTGAACCCCCAGCTTTATTTACACTTTTATCCTGCAGTGTCTGTGATGGAAAGCACTGTAAATATAAAGAGAACTCCTGGTCTGTTGAATCCTTTACTTGGGTGTACCTGTTGTGGACATGTTAGTGTGTAGATCTAGTCAGGCTTTCAGAACTGGTCAGTGTACTTTATCTGGAGCGTGTTCAATCTATTTATCTAAGTAGGTAGTATTGCAATTAAATTTTTTTCAGTAGTTTGTCCTTTTGAAATTATGCTTAAAAATTCCAGAAGCTTTTTGAAATGCAGACTGGCTATGTTTGACTTGGGATGGCTGAAGGCTGCATCCAGTGCACATCACTCCAGTGTATACTGGATGACATTGTAGTATTTAGGAAATGCAGCATGTTAGTGTGCAAACCCTGACACATAAATGCTCACACACCGTGTATGTTGTGGATGCACATCTTCAGCTTGTGTGGTATGTTGTACACCCTTGTGCATTCCCACACACTAAACCTTTGCAGGTCAAAATGAGAGGATAAACTTTTGAACCCAGCTGCTTCCAAATTAACTACATGTGCAGAGACCACCAAAGCTGGGGTTACCGTATTTCAGAAAAGTGCTGGACACTGACTCACACTTCTTGTTCTTCCCTTAGAGCCTGAAGGATGATGCCTTGGAAACACGCTGTCCTCTTCGCCCTTTCCTTGTCACTGGAAAGGACAGGCAGTAGTGTGGTGACTTCTCTCTTCGTTATGGAAATGGGACTGATACAGTAATCAGGATGCTACATATGGAGCTTTTTAAATTACTGCTCTTCAGTCTTTTGTTAGCCTTCATTATTCCTGAAAATTTTTTCCAAGTCATAAAAATGACATTTTTAATATGTAGAATTTAAAAAAAAGGCAATATGAAGAATACATTTTTGTCAATATGCTTTTACCTTTTAAACCAGTTATCTTAGTTTCTGCTCTAGGTATTTTAATTGAAGATTAACTACTGTTAAAGAGTATACAAATTTAGGTAGTATATATTTGAAGCAGTAAAATAGGACTGAATATAAGCTGGGAATAGAGTGGCCCGTCCATTATAATTTTAGATTGCAGAGCACAAACTAACCTTCATTTGAAGTCAGCTGACTGAGAGACTCTTCTAATGTTAATGCGCTTTTTTTTTTTTGCCTTTTTTTTTTTTTTTTTTTTTTTTTTGATGAAGCTCATTAGAAGTATACTTTGGAGTTGCAAGTTGAGCAGGTCTTACCTGGAATGTTTGTTTTATTCCTGCTGCCTTTTTTAATAAAAGTTGTTGGGTCAAAGCTGATGCATGCAAGCATTAAACAAAATGCTAAAAATAATTGTTTTATGTGTCTTTTGAATTCTGCCAAAATGACTTTGGTTAGCTTCTTTTTACCTGCTACAGGAAATAAGACCAGTTCATTTCTGTCTGCAGACTGGTAATTTCTCTTGCATCTTGAGCAGCCTTGGGTACCACACAAGTTGTCTGAAATATGGGCATTCAAGACATGGAGGCTGCTTTTGTTTCAGAGGGGAGGGAGTTGAAGAGGCTACCACATTCTAATCACCTGCCTTGTTTCTTGGGCAAAGTACCTGGTTACCTTCCAAAGAGAGAGGCTTGTGTCTTCCTCACAGTATCCCATATTGCTTCCAAGGATTCAGGGACAGCTGTCCTCAGGAAAATCCTGTTAAGATTTATTGTTTAAACCTATTTGGAAGGGAGTGCATCTGGTAGGTTTTCAGATTTTTCTTTCTCCTCAGAGTTTTTACTAGAGCTTGAATTTTAGCAGCATAAGTATTAATGTATTCTTCCTGTAGATCCATAGCCTTGATGAAACTTCCTGTAGATCCATAGCCTTGATGAACATAGAAGTGTAAACCACTTTTATGAACATTTTGATGAATTCCCTCATCAGTGTGCCGGATGAGGGAATGCTGCTGCTTCCATTTTGATCCCTGAAAGCTGCAGTAGCCTAATAAAGCGAGAGCTGGTGCTTGTGCTGGCACATTAACCTGCATGGAGATGTGATTTCCAGCTGACTGTTCCCTTGTGCAGTCCCTGAGGTAGCCCTGCACTGTGCCTCAATCTGCAGGGCATGGAGAGTTTTAGGAGAACAAGGCTTAATATTGTGGTGTGCTGCAGACTTCCCCCTTTGCTTTCCTGCCTTTTCAGGAGGGACCCTGGATAAGATAGGACCTTGGGCTTGACTTAACATGGTGTAATAGTCTCCATGTTCCTAGCTTTGCACAGGCAAACTGTTATTAGCCAGGGCTGTGCCGTTTATCCATGACACTTCCCCAGTCCTTCCCTTCTCTTGTGTTTCTTTTTGGCTTGTTCTTGTTGTTTTCCCGCTCCTCATGAGGAGGAAGGGTTTGAACTACAGATTTGCCGTAATTCTTCTGCAAAACTGGTAACAGCTGTTAGTTGTTAATTGTAAATGGATTCTTGGTTGCCATCGTAGAACCTGCAGTTGATCAACTCTGCCCTGAGCAATAATTGGAGACATCAGACCTCTAAATAGAGAACACAGATGGGTGTGGGAAGGGGCAGGGTTTCCTTTTACTGGATGACTTTTCAGATGCTGTGGAGTGCAGAGTTGACTGGAACAGTGTCCTAATGGGAGCTAGAAGGAAGATGTACAGGAGCTACCAGAGAAAATGTAATTTGAATATGAATATTTCTTAAATTACCCCCTTTCAAAAATTAGTATTCTAGGAAAACTCAGTGGCCAAAAGATAGTCCATGCTTTCGTTGGGTCACTCTGCAAGTTATTTATAATGATAGGCTAAATATATTCCTTTGTTGTCTTTGAATAATTTAAGATATCATAAATATTGATATATTAGTACATAGCAAACGTTTAACAATTATTTGTCAAGAAAAATAAGTCTTCAGATCTGACAGCCTCTGCTCCTGAAATGGACTGTATTAGAACCTAAATTAATGAAAGCAATAGTCATCACACTAGATACTGCCTTTGTGGTTTTGGTAACGGGGCTGATTTATTCTTGTTTGTGTGTTTTGGCTGGTCATATTGCATCTTCTGTAATTTAATTTTCCTCTGCTTCAATGCTGCCTTTTACTGCACTCCCTAGAAACACTGTATTTATTTGTGAGGGTAGGATTTTTTTGCAGTGCAAGTCAGAGTGAGTTGGTGTATTGGAAATGTGTGGTGGCTCTTGCTGCTCCAGGTTGTCGCTCCATGGAGCTGAGTTGGCTGTTGTAACACCCTGCAATACAAGTTGCAAACCTTTTCCCTTTCACAGCTGAATTTGGACCCAGACACTCAAACAGCTTTGCATTGGAAGGGGGAATCTTGTCCATTAGGTCACTGTAATTTGTTCTTTCCAGCTAGCCACCTGTATCAGGACACTTGTTAATAATTTCTGCATCAGAGCCCTGTGATGAATTGCCTACATCTTATTTCTAAACAGTACGATCAGCACCTGGAAATTTCGGAAAGATGAAGAGAGTCTTTTGGGGTGATGGTTCAGGAAAGCTAATCTCCTTTAGCCTAAATATGATCTGCTTCCCTGGACTTGGACAGAGGCTGTACCTGTTTTCTGATATTTTACTTGACTGGGTTTTAGAACCATCTGTGCCCCAGGAAGAGTGTAATGAGGAAGGAAACCCAGCCCCTGGGTGCTTGCCTAGAAAAATGGAAGTATTGCTGTGGCATGGATAGAGGTATTAAGTTATTAATATGTGCAAGGTCTGTGTCTCAGTATCTCTGCAGCTTGTGCTATCTCATTTAAAGTCAGGCATAAATATATGTCCTTAAATATATGGCCTGTCCCTTTATAAACATATCACTCTTATGTTCAATTTGGTTGGCATTGCTGTTTATTTGGAGGCTGAGTACTGTAAAATAAGTAATAGAAAACATTAACTTTTATATTTAAAGTTTTATTTGTGGTCTTCGTATTTACTGAGAAAAAGCATTAAAAGACTGAACTAAGTCTTGATATTTAGGAAGAAAATATAAATAAATTATTACCTTTAGAATAATGCTTATATCAATTTTAAGCATTTTTATTTGTAGAGTGGATTGATGACTTTGCATTTTTTAAATTAACGATATTGAAGCAGCTTACAGTGTCCCATTTTGCAAATCTTCCGCCACCATCCCTTTCTGATAATCATTAGCTAATTTATTTCTATAAGAACATTTAGAAATATTGTAGTTGAAGCATACAAAGAGAATCAAGTTATGGCTCAGTAGTGTTCAACCAGCATGTGAAAAACATAGTGTCTTAATTAAAAGAAATGCAGGAAACTTAGTTATTGAAAAATATTTTTCACTGCTGGAGGATTTGTGGGTGACTAAGAAATTTATAGACTTGAGGTTTTTATTTTTTAAATAAAAGCCAGATACATGTCTTCATCATTTGGCTTGTTGACTCAGTTTACTTGGATGAAATTTTTCAACGTTTAAAACAAATTAAAATTCATGAATCATTTGTGCTTAAAGGCACAAGCTTTTGTAGATACAGCAGTTAAAACTTAACTGGTTACATACATAAATACTGTTTGGGATATGTAGATTTTGTACTTGCTCCCTTAAAAAATGCAGTTGAAAGTTTAAATAGTTGGGATACAGCTGTGGTTACCTGTTATACAATAATTATTGTGCTTGAATAACTGTTTATATTAGTGTTGTATCATCTCTTTCTCTTGTTTCCTGCAAAAGCAGTGACTACTTTGCAGGACAGTTGTGAAGAAAACATTCCACCATAGCGGAAGGCAACAACATGGTTTCTGGTAAAGCTGTTTCGTGCTGCTTTGGTTGCAATCTACAATTTCTTGGTCGTCAGGTTTTTCAGTTCCGATCCGTTTATCCATATTCACTCTTGAACTCAGGTTTTGCTGTTCCATGCTAGTGTGGTGTGACTTGTTCCTGAGCAGGTGTCGTTTCAACCAGGGTACCAACAGGGTTAGATTAGTATCAGCACTGTTTTATTCTGTGGTAAATGCAGCATGTGAATTTTTAAATTGTTTTAGTTATTGTGGCCACTTGATTGCTGGTACAGCTAAGTGAGATTTTCCACAAACATTTTGTAAGCATGGCAGGCTTTATTGTGAGCTTTTAAACTCTGCTTTCCTGGAATTTGCTTAAAAACATGACTCTGGGAATGTAGGTGAGCAGTCAGTGGATGTTGACAGAAAATGACAATTGTTCCAGATCAAAATGTCTGTTCTCTTTCAAATCTATCATTTCAAGAATACTTTGAGGATTTTGTGTAGTTCAGTATTCACTTAGGGAGCTCATTTCTCTACTGCTGTAGTGCCCAAACACCCAATCACTGTAGCACAGCTCCAGGCACTGTGTTGGTGTTCAGAGAAGTACCAACCATGGCTTGTGTTTTTTTCTCTGGACTTCTTTTGCAGAGGACAAGCAGACGCAAAGTGAGGGGTTTGTGGCTATACATATGCAGATGCATATATACTGCTGAAAACTTAAAAGGAATTGAATTAGAATGTACAATTTTTAAGTAAAAAGAAAGATAAAATAGTAGACAAATTGGGAAGAAAAGGCAAAGTACACCCTTTTGGGTGTTCCTTACTAATGCTGCTTTGTATGTAAAGTGTACAAAGCATACATTTGTATGTATATACATAATCTGTATATAGAAATCCATAATGGACTTTCACTGAAAGCTGAGTTCTTTTTCTGCAGAAGGCAGTTTTTAAAGAACATTGGAACTGTGGAGAATGAGTTTTGATACATGAGCCAGGTAATTAGTGTTTGAACATCCACTGTAACTGGGAAAACACAGTGCCTGTGACAGCAAACCTGCCTAGTCTTGTCCCTTCAAGTGGCCTGTACTTTTGAATGACCTTGCTTTTCTCATGCAGCTTTCCCTCCTGTTTGACTGAGATCCACCTGTGGATGGGGTTTGACTCTGGGGAACCTCACCCAGGAACACGTGCATGCCCCATGGAGCTGCTGCATCTGAGGGTGTTTGAGTACTCTTTATGATCATCACCAGTTTCAGTGTTGGCTGTTGGTCTTGGCAGACTGTGAAAGACACTGGGAGGGGAACACATTGTGGAACTCTGAAGAGTCATCTTATGGAAGAAGTGTATGAATAATAAAGGAGAAAGAACTGGCAAACATTTGATTTTGTCTTGGTAAAACAAAATTATACAAATTTTTTGTGGGTTTGTTTTGGTTTGGGAGTTTAGTTGTTTTTGGTTCTTTGTTTTTCTGGTTGAAAGCCATAGAAAAGAAATTTATCATTTATTAAAATACTGAAAACTTCATAGTAACCCAAAATTCTCAAGCTGTTTATTCTCCTCCACCTCCTACAACATTTTATTTCCCTTGTAATAATTTGTTTGAACTTTCCTCTATTTCTCCAGATCAAGTAATTTTCATACTTTGGGATTTTTTTTCATATGCTTTAAATCTTTCTTCTAAATAATGCTTTTTATAACGAAAAAAGTCATGAATATATTATGATTTCAATTTTCATGGTGTATGAAAGATTTCTGCTCTAGGTCTTTATTGTTTTTGAAGAATTCATCACCCTAGTTAAGAAGCTTAATGTAAATTAAAGAAGGTATTAAGGAACATTAAAACATCAAAATATGGAGCATTCTTTTCCTTTCGATTGTTCCAAATGCAAACAAGTAGAATAAAATGCAATCAAAGGGCCTGTTTGGAGAACACTGAGTGGCTTTACAGCTATGCTACAGAGAACCTCTGGTAAGAGCATAATTCAAATAAAAAGGCCTTTCTTTCCTCTTCCTAATTCTCTTTGTTGTGGTGACAACAGAGTACAAGCCTGATAAAAATTTAATCACCTTATCTTTTTAAAGCAAATTGCATATTTGTTTACACACAATATACATAACATGAAAAAGCAAAAGCTGCTATCCAATCCTCCTCCCCTTCTAATCGCCTTAAAGGCCCTTGCCTAGAAGTTTTAAGAAAATAATTAAATGTTTTAGTCTTTATTCAGAAGTCCCATTGTTCAGGATTGCTTTAAAAAGGCAGCCTGGGGTAAGATGGATATCACCAAACTTAAACTCTAGACCAGTGCTGAGCAGCAGATGCCTGGGATATGTCAGAGGAGTTGGTCCAGCTTAACTGGCTGCTGTGGTGCCTCCTCCACATCAAGAGTTGCAGGCAAGGTGGGAGGACTACAGACAGGCCTGTGGATTGAGCACTTTGATTTGGAGCTGCTTTGTAATGAATTACCTTTGATTCTGTGTCAGGTCTGCTAACCTGAACTTCTTCTGCATCATATACATTTCTGAGAGGCTACTGTAGGAGATATTGGGCACTGGTGAGTTTTTGTTGTTGTTCCCTTTTCACTGGGATGATGAAGTTTTAGTCCCTTGTGTTGAATGCCAAACGTGTTTTTAGTTTTTTCTACTCACCTTGGTGCACACAACATGAGCATTGTTGGGTTTGCTTATTTACTATTTAATAGGTACTTCAGTGCTGACAAAAACACAATCAAATGTGCTTTCTGGCCCACTGCTGAGTGTTTTTGGTCTGATAAACTCCCTCACTGGATAGAAATTTAGTACCAAAGGGATATTCTATGGTTTTTAAAATTATGAAAGCTCTTGTGCTTAGTGATACCTAACTGTACTCTCCGGGGACATGTTTGTAATATTGTTCCTCTTGATCAGAGAATTTAATCAGCAAGAACTACCTCAACAATAAAACTTGTGAAAATCTGTCCTGTACAACAGTTGTCATAGACTCTCCCAAATTTTACTCTATGTCTGCATGTTTCTTAGTACTCTGCCAGGAGAGAGAGAACTTAGGAGATACATTGATAGTAATTGTGATTTCAAGACACTGCTCTGACTTTGAGTGTTTTGAATGGTCTTGGGTATTTCATGATGACCTGCCTGTAATTTTTCTACTGTTGAATTGTAAGAAGAGCCTGCCTATAATCCCAAGGTTCCAACATTGCATTTATATGTATTAATAATTTGATTCCTTTTTAATTCCATTAATTTTTATAGCTGCTCCTGTTATGCACTGGCCATTTTCCATGCATTCAGTCTTTGCTTCAGGGAGCTTGAAGAATGTGTGGACTGGTATCACAACACTCTGTGCCTCTCCCTGCAGGTATACGGGGGGAGCGAGTACAGCATTTACACATGATCTCAATGGCTTTGTGGACCTTGAGTGGCCATCAAATGAAAACAGCGTTTTAATAAATGTTGGTATGATACATCAACTGGCATAATTGCAGCCTTGTTACTGTACTGAAAGCCCATGGAGAAATTAATTTGAAAATTTCCTCTAGGCTAATGGAACAGTGTTGGATTTGAGGCCAGAAATATGATCATAGTGGTTGTCCTTTAGTTCTGACAGTTGATCCATTGTATTGTACTTAATTTGTGTAGCATAGACCTAGTGCATGGTGCACCAGAGTCTCCCTATAACCTGTATTAAGGTTAGTCCCTGCTGCACAGAAAGACAGTTCTGTAGAGCATACAACTCATAGTTGTGTTCCAAGAGTGCAAAGTAGAAAGTCTCTGCTCTTGGGGAAGTTGCTCCAAGAAGACTTGGCCAACAAATGGTTGCGGTGCACTGTGCAATAGCAGCTGTATTGACCTATAAAATGGGGTCAGGTTTGGTACTCTCAACTGATTTATGCTGAAGGATGGCTAGCTGGCCAAGAAATGAAGACTTTAAGTATGTCACTTCATCTCCCTGCTGTCATTTAGGGCTGAAGGGTATGTTGGATTGGGTTGTAATTTGGAAAACCCACTGTGGGACAAATACCTTTCTAAATGAAGTGTGTGTGGGCTTGTGTAGATTTACTTAAGTAGTGAGGTGGATGCAGAGCAGTGGGGTGATACATGATGGAGATTTGTCAAGTTCAGAAATCTGTCCTGCTGTATGGGTTCTGATGATAGCAGTCCATTTGTACATGATGTTTAATAGTTGCATTTTATTTTTGAAAAACAAGGTTAAAAATGTGGTCATATTATTTAAGTTTGGGAAATCAGATAATATATCCTTGTCATCTTGCTGGAAATCGAGAAATATAAAGCTGAATGAATGGCATACTCAATGCACTGCCTTTTGATGGGTCTCCTCAGTGTGGATGACAGGCTTAGGATGAAGAGAGGAGAGGGAAGGGGCAGGCAAGCACAGGGAAGTGCACCACTGATACCCACTCAGCAGCCAGCAGCTACGGTGTGGTGCTGGACTCTGTGCTCCATTTGGCAATATGAAAAATATCAGACTGAAAATCAAGACGCTGACTTCATTTAGAAGGCATGGCAGACTAATTAAAGAAAAAAAATGTGTACCAACTGAGCCTATAAAACTCTTCCTGACCTTGAGAAAACTCCCAGAGAGCTGTGGGAAACTCTGATCTGTCCCCTCTGAACTTCTTTGTGTTGTTGTTTAAATATAGTAACTGCTTTTTTAATTAAAAAGAAAAATTAGATGGCATTTCAAATTGTGTCCATGGTGCCTTGGGGACCTATTATAGTACCAATTACCCTCTACTATTTAGTGAGGCCTTGTTTACTGTTGTGTGAAGCAAGGGTTACCAGTGTAAGGATGTAGGACAAGAAGGGCCCTTCTTTGAAAGTCTGGCTCTGCACATGAAAGTGACGCCAACAATTGGAAGCAATTTGTGGAATTGTTTGATTATATTAATTATGGCACCAGCAAACAGTGCTTGGGAAACAGTTTTGTTTTCTTGCATTCTTTCTTGATTGCTTGCAGCAAAAGCCAAGATACAAAATGTGCCTTTAAGGACTGCCGGAGAGAGCAGTTCAAGCCATTGTGTGGAATTGGCACTGAGCTTGAAAGGGTTGTGTCTGGTTTGATGGGAGAGTTTTCTGAACACAACTTCGACCTGAACTTCACCCAGGTCAGCTTCTTAAATTAAAACAGCTTCTGTCTTCCTCATCAAGGAAGATTGGCTCTTTCCTGCAAAGTAGGAGCCTATGATGAAATCCAGGTTATTTCTAGTAGTACCACTTCTTAAAATAATGTCTTTCAGTCCAAAAGCCCGTATAAACTTAAATTGATATACAAGACTCAATCGTGCTCATTACTGAGCTGCAGCCTTCTCTGATGTGGTACAGGGCAGCTGTTCCCCAATTTATAGGTAGATGTTTTATTAGGAATTTCCAAGCAGTGTGCCATGCTGAGACTGCAGGAATAGCACTGCTGGATGCAGGCTGGCTGTCACAGCAGTGATTATTTGGGACATGGGGCAGTCTACTTCTACTCGAAGTGGCTGTAAGATTTTTTTTTTTCCTGTCTCTGTCATCAAACAATGAATTACGGATGTTTTACATAGATTCCAAATACCATGCTAAGGATTTAGCATATTTGGAAGGAAGGAGTCTCCTTTCTTGTCTTCTTGGAGGCTGGTTGCTCCCTGACCAACTTCTTGCTGTAGCCCTATTAATATTCACAAGCCAGGTAAGGTGATAATAACTGGTCTTGTACTGGCCAGAAAAGAAAAATTACTCTTCTCTGGAGTTTGAAACTCTTAACAGAATGTTTGAGAGAGCTGACAAGAGATACAGGAAAGGTGTTGTAAATTCAAAATAGAATTACTGGAGAATTTACCTAAGTAAAATTCATTGCCTGATGTTTGGAAGTATTGAAGCTCAAATCCTGAGCTCCTGAGGGTAGCAAGAAAAGGAGTATCCCTTGTTTCTTGAGTGAATCTCTGGTCAACTATTACATTGAAATCGTCTTGGTAATCATATTATAAAATCTTCTGCCTAGAAAAGGTTTACAGGTGTTGACTCTGATGTCAAATAGAGACTTCGTGCCTGATCCTGGACTCCAGTTAGCTCAGGACGTAGTTTCACTCTTGCTCTTTCTAAAGCACAATACATTCATGATAGGCAGATGTGATCCCAAGCTAAGTAGGATCTGCAGTCTCTAGATGATCCATCATCCAGTCCACTAGAAGTAGTATGGTGCGATTGAGATCCATATTACAGTGTTTATGGGTACAGTAACATAGTATTTTTGTCCCTGGAAGGCTCACAAAGATCTTGATTTTCCTGATCAGTTTGGCATTTTTTTGGTTTGGGTTTTTGTTTTGTTTGTGTTTTTGTTTTTTTTTTTTTTTTTTTTTTTTTTTTTTTTTTTTTTTGTGGTGTGGTTTTTTTTGTTTGTTTGGGGGTTTGGTTTGGTTTCATTTTTTGCTGGGATATTGAAGGTGTGAAATTGCACTAATAAAGTCAAAAGGTAAGATTTGAGGTATCTTTAGCAAATGAGAAGAGAAGCAGTGTTGCTAACTGATGTAAGGATTTGAAGCAGCAGGATATTTTATTTTGTTGCTCTTTTCCTTTCTGCCTGACTGCAGAGATAACTGTAACAGGAGAGCCTGGGCAAGCAGATCCTCTGATTTTGGAATGCTTCTGCCTTTTGTTGAAATCAAAACTCTGGAGTGTTACTTTGGGGATATTACATGAGCTTTTCAAGATTTTAGGGTGCACAGAACCAGTTCTGTAGAACTACTGACATGTTTTAGGACTAGTTGAAAAACAAGTATGTGCTTTCTAGTGTATTGTGGGACTCTCCGAATCAGTTCTTATAACACTGGTCGTTCTATTAATTTTGCTGGAAACCAATGATAAATTTATTATTCTTATTTTAAAGTTGATCAGAATGTGAAACTAATGGGAGTACTGCTCTATTTGAACCTTGTACCCTTCTTTGGACATAGATAGCTATGGGGTTTTTTTAAGAATGGATGTTTTTTAAGGATGGATAAATGTATATAGTTTTTAATTGTCTTGTCCTGAAATATAGGATTCTTGAGTCCTGCAGTACTGGCAGAAAGTTTCTGTTTCCTTTCAGTAGTCCATCATTGCAGTAAGCTGAGGGAGAGGCTGGTCTTTGTACATTCCCCGGTGAAGCCCCTCTGCATCAGACTGTGGCATGGATGTCTCCATCTGGGCCTCTAATTATTTCTGATTTTCAGGTCAACCAGCTTTTCTACTCTCTGTTAGCAGGAGTTGATGCACACACTCTTTAGCTGTGTAATTAGGGTTCAGGTTCTGAGAGTTCAATTTAAGGAAATCCTGAAATTGTGCAAACCAGCTGTTATGAATAATCCATTGAGAATTATCCCCAACACTTTACCTCTTTCAAGTTTTGCTCTTTTTTTCCTTCCCTCGGGAGGAAAGAAAAATGTCTGCCTGTCATATTAAAAGGTTACGTTTGCCTCAGATAAAAATTATTTCCAACATTAAATATGCTACATTGACTTGTTCTCTGATGCTCAGTAAATTTTTAACATTTGAATCTTGACAGGAAACATGAAGTTGCATGTAGCTGAGGCTTCTACCTGCAGCGTTCAAAGGAAGTGAATAGGATATTTTTTTTACAGATGGGAGAATCAAGTTCAGTTTCCCACTGAAACTCTGCTCACAAATTCCTGAATGGAATGAGACGTTTGGCAATAGTATCGGCAAGTCAAGAACAGTCTAGCAATTTCTTAATATGTAATGCAGAAAGGAATATTTTCTATTCCCAGGGTAGCTGCTGGTGTAGCCTCAATGTGCTTTTTCTTAGCAGGATGGTAAGGATCCTGAGCCAGTGCTTTTCCAGCAAACCATGGCAAGTACCAGTGCAGGGTAGGATGAACTTTTAATTTTGGCCTGAAAGCAAAGTTCTCCTTAATTGCAAACACTGAAATATTTTAACATGACTTTTTTTCCCCCATTACAATTCTTATGCTGTAAGAAAACTGTGTAATCATCCATGCAAATACTTATATGTTGACCAGCATAGTTAGCAGTAGGCTTTTTTAACAAGTGAGCACAAGAGAAAGGAGGTGTTGAAGTTCAGCAAAATGAATTATTCTCCCTGACTGTGCTGGAAAGCATGCCCTGCACCTATATTATTACACCTGTTTGCAATGAAGGGTTTATCAGTTGCTTAAAAATTACTCCTCTCTCTGGCTGGGCTACAAGGAGATACTGTATTATCTGGCTTCTCATCTAAAGTGTGTCTGGCATTCAATCTTTAATATCTTACATTCAAGCACAATATTTCGTTAGCTTTGAAGGAAACAGGACTATTCCTAAATGTTGGAGAGAACTGTGAAAATAGGAAATGGAAATACAGAGATGAGAAATCTGAAAAATTAAGTTGGAAAAGGGGGAGAGAGAGCTAAAATTCCTGAAGTGCTGAATAGCAAGTGCAATTGTGAGTCAAGGAAGAAGGAGCTGGACTTCAGAAAGAAGGAACGGAGACCACCCTTGGAGACCTTTTGAGGGAGCAGGGAAGCAGAAGGCTAATAAGGAAAAAAGTCAACAAATCTGACAAGGGATGTTGGTAAGGAATGACAGTATTAAGTGAAGGAGGATGTGTAATGGAGAAGTTAAAAGTGTAAAAGGCAGAGTAGAGTCCAAAGTGACAGGTAATAGATGAAATAAATATTTATATGGGGAAAAAGCAGAGAGGTGCTCCTTCACCCTGATGTTGGGTGAGCAAAAGGAATTAGAGAGCAGATACCGTGTCAGCTTTCATCCTCCTTTCAGCTGAAGCAGTAGTAAAAACAAAGCAAAAGTAAACCTGATGATGGTACTGTGTGTGGGTGCTGTGATTTGTGTCCAGGCTGGTATTCCAGGCTGGCTGATGTGGAGCCTGTCCCAGGCCCACCACAGGATCTGCTGGAGGGTGTTCATTGCCCAGCTCTGCTGTGTCCTGGTTAACCTGAGCACATAACTTGTGTCCATTGGGAGTAACTTCATTGGAGGGAGGGGAGCTGAATTGATTGTTTATAGATAAAATTGGATTTTAACCTATACACAAGAGGGGGTCCAGAGTTCTAGTGAGGAATTTCCATATGAAGTGGTTAAAATCTGTGTGTTTCTACACAAATTTCTTGTGTGAACAATTGTAAAACTTGACGCTGCCATTCATTTAACTGCGTAAGATAATGCAAATTACTAAGCTGCTAGCTTTTTATTCATGGAAATTGTATAAAATACTGTGTTTTTCCCTTGTTTTGTGCATGGGAGGTTGTTTTTAGACTTGGAAAATATTTTTCCTGATGTGGTATTGCTTTTCATTTGAAGCTGAAAGTGCATTTTTTTATTAATATCAATTATAAACGGATCAGTTTGGACTAAATTCTTCAGGCCATTCTGAGACAAATGATACTAAGAGTCTGTATTTTTATTTGTTAATTATTAACAGTAGTTAAAAAGAATGAAGTAAATTACACTGTTTTACAACTAGATTTTCGTATCTAACCTGTGTTAGTGGATGCTAAAAGTACATTTTGCATAAGACCTGTCTGGACACTTCTTCTTGCAGAGGTGGTTTTGATGTGTAGGAATGAATTTACTAAGCTTTCATATATCTTATGTGCCTTTGAGGATGGCCCATTAATAATATTAATACTTAGGTATTTTCCATTGTTGCATGCAAGGCATTTTTTAGAACTTTGAAGCTGAAGTCTTTTTCTTTTTTTAATACACGGGCCTTTTCAATTTAATCCATTAGCAACTTGCCAAAATAAAGTAATTGTCCAACAGAGGAAGAAAAAAAATCTATTAACATTTTTTACAAATCCGAGTAGTACAGGCAGCACTTAATTAATGGAATAGATTTCTCACTATGTGTTCAAGCTAACACAGCTATTGTTCAGCAGAGATTAGGCCCTTAATGTAAGTTAAACTAGACCTCCATCTAAAAATATCCGTCATTGCAGCTATTAAAGCTCTGATGTCTTCTTCTGTGACAGATATATTTCCCTTCATTTCCTTGGTTTTGTAAAATGTAAAGTATGCATTGTGTGTAATTTGAGAAATCCATGGAGGTAGATGAAACCCCGATTGTGCCTGTCTCTCTCTGCCTGCTCCTTTGTACTGCTCCCTGTCTCAGAGCCTCCTCAGCCCTGAGACCTGCTGGCACCAGCGCAGAAAAACAGAAAATGCCATTTGTCAGGCTATGATGCCAGCCACCTAATCTGTTTGCAGAATGAGGGCCATAGGATCTGATTAGGTAATTTAGATACCATGTGAGTTTAATAATACCTGAGCTGCCTTTGGCTGTCAGCCTGTCACTTCACTGGTAGGAACTACCACATTCTGCCATTTTTTCTGTAAATGTCTTACCTAGAATACCTTATTTAGCTGATATAGGTGTTAAGTGCTGCAAGTGAGGTATACCTTTACTTCTATGTGGAAGTTAGTGATAGGGTGGAGAAGGTGAGATGACTGAGTTTTAAATGCATTTTCCCCAGCAGAGTTCCACATGCAGCATGTCTTTTTTTTCTCAAAAACAAAGTTTTTCAGACATGAGATGCTTTGTTTGAATGCCACAGATGCTGTACCAGGTTTCAGTTGTGTTGGGTCACCCAAGCTGATGTCACTTGTGGGTTTGAAGCTCAGTTTATCCATGGTGATTATTTCACCCTCGTGGCTGAGACTTTCCTGACTTGTTGCTACAGCTGAGGGTCTCTGTGGGGTTAGGCCAACCACTGCTGTTTCCCTGTGGGCAAGGGCTGGCAGAGGCAGCCTGGGTTCTTCAGATAGCCATAAGGGAAAATTTTGGCTGCAATTTTAATGCCACATCTCCTCCCTTCCTCTCTCCTTTCCGCCAATTAGCATTTTTTGGAAATTAGAGTCTCGCAAAGCCTGCTAACGTAAATAAAAGTGTTTTAGGATTTGTTTGCTTTAATTAAAATGTATCTTTCTGAAAGGATTTAGTTAAACATCTTTCTTGAACAGTGCTGTGCCAGTAACAGCAACATTTGTAATAGTGATAAGACCCCGAAAGGGAAACCAACTGGAAACCAAAATGAAATGTTTCTTTGTCCAAAAAAATAAATGGTCATCTCAGGAAAGCAGAGGAAACCCTGTGCAGAGATAGTTACAATTAGGTTGATCAAAACAGTAGAAAACGTAAAGTAATAAATAAATTCTGCAAAGGTAGTGAGTGGGGCTATGTGAAGTCACTCTTTTTGCTGTTTTTGTTTTTCCCTTTTTTGACTGTTGCTATTCTTTTTCTAGCAGCACCCACGAGGCTCTTAGAGCTTTCCAAATAGGAAATAAGTTACTTTTCATGTAGTGATAAATTATTTTTCATAGTGAAGATGGAGTGATTGTAAAGGTAATGATATTAATGGGATTTATATGAAAGCATCCAATTAAAAAATTGAAACAGCTGCCTCAAACATGACTCTACAATGTAAAAAAATCATATAATAAATATGTGATCCTGCCACACCATATTACCTAGTTTGATTAATTGAACCTTACATGTGCAAAGATAGTCATTATCAGACTTCTCAGCCATCAAGAAAGAACAGTTTCAATTATTTTCACAACAAAATAATCATTGCTTTTTTGTGTCCTGCTGTCTGGAAAGAGAAAACACCAGCTGCCATGACTGTGAAATGCATGATTTTGCAGAACTGTACAAAGTTGATTCTGCTTGATGCTGGACTCCTGCTGCCTTAGTGTGGGCTGTAACTTAGTTATATACAGAACGTTGCCTTTCTTCTCTTTTGGACCATTGCACTTTTTTCCCTTTCTTTTTCTTTTTTTTGGGGGGACGGGGNNGACGGGGGGGGGGCGGGGTTGGTTGATTGGTTGTTCTTTTGTTGGTTTGGTTTGGGGTTTTTCTGGGTTTGGTTTGGTTTTTTGTTTTGGTTGTTTTGTTTTGTTTTTTGGGTTTGTTTCCAAAAAAAAAAAAAGACCCCTCTCTCTGTCAAAGTATCCCCACTGCAGGACCTTAGGGATGGTTTACAGCCTCTGGTTGTAAAAAGGCAAATGGGCAGTTTCCTGCTTTTGCTTCAACACTTCCTCATTTCTTCCCTTCCCTTGGCCATGCGGTGGGAATGCTGCTGCAACAATTTGCTCCCTGACACGGCAAGATGAGAAGCTGGGCTCTGGGGTTGGGTTCCCTTGCCATCAGCTATGATTGCCTCTGGATGTGTCTGAGCTGGAGCAGTTCATCTCTGCCCGTAGACCTCCTGTCTCCAGTAAATCATAAGCATCTCAATCTTTTTGTCAGGTCGTGATATGAGAATCCACATCTGAATTTCAGTATTGAGAGAGAGAGGCTGATTAAGTGTTTGTGATAAGGTTATGTGACACCACAGGTTAAAAATACCTGAACTGATTTTGGCCAAATGCCTGAAAACCACATTGCAGTGTATTCTGGTGGCACTGAAAAAGCTTCCAAGGAGTTTGTTGCCTTCTGCTTTGTCCAAGTGCTTCTTCAGGAGTGCTCTTTTAGGAGCTGCATCTCTCTTGTTTCATAGCATTTCTTTGGACTTTGCTATCTTGCGTTTCTTATCTAAAATGTTACCAGTGTGTTGAGTTATAAGAAAAAATAAAGGTGTAATAAACTCTGGCCGTATAGGAGGAAAAGGACAAATATTTTTGTTTGGCATAAATGTCTGGAGAAACAGATCCCCAAAATATTATGCAGTTCAATTCTAGTGCCCCTCAGCAATAAGCAGTGCAAGTTGAAACCCCTAACAAATACTTTGTCTTAACAAAATAAAAACAAAACAAAAACCAAATAAACAAAAGCAAACACAAAACCTGTATAATTCACAATGTGCAAGATATAAAAAAAGCAGCGTGCTTATGGTAAATCCAGAAACTAGACTTAAAGAAATTCAAAAATCTTCTGAGTCTTGTGACTTTCTATAATTTTAGTGTTTTACCAGTTGTTTTTTATTCATGATGTATATTTTTATAAATATTCTTAGTGATGACAAGAAACTTTGGGTATGTGTCTAAATAATAGGAAAGGCCTGCCTAGTAAAAGACCAGGCAAGCTGGTCTGGCTTGTTTAAATTCTTGCCTGTGTTTAATACTTCAGAAGCTGTAGATGGACACTGAAGGATTCAGGATACTGCTCTGGGTTTGTGGTATCACTGTTGTAAACTTTGTTATGTTTAAAGACTTCTCTTATTTTCTATGTAAATTACCATATTGCAGGAGTCTTATGCAGAAATGTGACTTCCCTAATGTATTTGATTTACTTTTTTACTTTGTTTGGTTGATTTCAAATGAAAACATGCCTGCTCATTTTTTCCAGTTCTCTGAAATGTGATGTTGAGTGTGTTAGTCATGTGTGTTCTTGTTCTTTTACAGATGGGCTGAAGCTGGATACCAAGATGGTGCTGACTGCTGCCTCCAAGAAGAAATCTAAGGGAGGGAAGGGGGATATGACCAAAGAGGATGAAAGCAGCAAGAATGATTTAGCCCAACCTGTTACTATCTCTCTTATCTTTAAAAGATATGTTTTTGACCCACAGAAGAAAATGATTCAATCCTGAGGAAGCAAGAGTGGCCTCTGATTACACCCTCAAGTTCAGACCCTGAAATCCATTGAGGTGGAATGTGTTTCTTGTCCAAACACATTAGACCTGTTCCTTCCTCACAAACAGCCTGGAAGCTCATGGTGACTGTGCCCCCTTTCAAAATCTCTGCAATCTCATATTGTTCTGTTCAAATTTGCTTATTTTGTCATCTCTGTGATGTGCATCTTCATGGCATCTTGAATCTCACCTACCAGATGAGCACACTGGGGGTGTACATTCTAATTGCACTATTTTCCTGGATAATTGTGTTGAAGCTTCTCTTGATTTAGAAGTTTGCCACCAGTATTAATCTAAAGTCAAGATGTGAATTTCATATGATCCACAAAGTGAAGCTGATTGTTCTAGGCTTACTTCCTTGAGCAAAGTGGGAGACAGAAGGCCCACTATTTAATAGGTGAAACCTAAAATGAATTCCTTCAGTTGCAACTATGTAAGATGCTATCTGAGATGTGGTATGGATGTTTTTTATAAATATGATTTGTATCTAGAAATGTTTTTCATATTAAATATAATGATCTCTATAGCTGAGAGTCTTAATTGTTCTGTTTGCTGTTCCAAAGGTTAAGAATTTATCTTCAGTGACATTTTCTGTAACTTTCCTGATTTTTCCTGTCTGTTCTGCAATGAATCCTATTCCAAAAACTTTTTTTTTTTTTTTTTTTTGTAACCAAAATGCCTTTGGTGTGTGAAAGAAAAAGTTGCCTCTGGAAATAGTCAAGGACTTTCTTTCATTAAAATAATGATAGAAGATTGCTGCATAAGCCTTGTAAGATGAGTGTCTCCAAGATGCTTTTGAAACCATTAGTTTTTAATAGGGATTTCATGGCTGCTTTAGCTCTTTCTCTCAATTTCATGTCCTAGGCTCATAAAAAGGAGAGCACTGGTAATATCCCTTCCTTGCATACAAAGCATAGGACACCTTAACATGAAAACTTAACAGCAATTCCACAGGTACGAAAGCTGCAGTGTGGAACAGAAATCGGACTCGAGCTTAGCAGCATGGCAAATGTTAGTTCCTGCCTTTTAAACAAAAAGAGCACCTGCTTGTTGATGCTGAATAGCAGCCTGTGAGCCATTTGCTGAAGTCAGCTATAGATGGTGACCGTGTGTATAATGTAAGCACATTAGTTGCACATGGAGGTAAATAATTGCTACATTCATTCTTATTAATCATGTTATTATATCCCTTGATGGGCATGAGTTTATTATGTTAATGTGATCCTGAGTTTTTTCCCATCTTTTCCTTTTAATTTCTAGGTAGCCAGAGTGGCTACAAATGGCAAAGCTATCAGCTATTGAGAGGATATTTGCAGCTATACAGTTGTGAGACAGAGCAAGCCTGGTGTCTAACTAGGCTGATGGTCTCCTTTAAATCAGAACAGAATTAGTGCTTTGTGTAATAATCCTAAACAGTTTCTGCTGGGTGAGTCCCAGCAAAGCTTTAGCACATCCCTTGAGATTACAGGGGATGCTTTCAGTGTGATCACAGAGGAATTAGGCAGGGAACCTCAGCTGTTGGCTTAGTGTAACTTCTGCTGCCAGCCTTGGTGGACAATGTATCCTTCTGTAATGGAAAAAAATGCATTTCATACCCCCGTCACCTCTCCTTCCCCATTTCTCTCTTCTTCCCAAACACCCCCAAAAGCAGTCTTTGGAAAGAATATTCATAATGTTGTCTTTCTTTTAAGCTGTTATCAAATCCTCTTTGGTACTCTGCACTGTTACCTCTGCCTAAGATACTGCAGTGATGGAACACAGAGAAACAGATCACACTGAAGGAACAGTGCTACTATCATACCAGGTTAGTCTAAGAATTATGGCTATTAAAAAAACCCTAACTAAATACTCCTCATTATTGAGGAACTTATATTAGTATCTGTGTAGTTGTAGTGTCCTTGCCAAATTTTAAATGGGTTGCTAATTTGGGGTATTGGAAAGAAAAGGAGAGTGATCAGGAAAGGTGCTCCTAGAGTTGTCCTTGCACTTGCAGAGTTCTGTCTTACTCGTTTCTAAGACCCTTTTGAGTAGTTCTGGACAGGAGGTTGTCAGTGTAAATGGGGGTATGTAATTTTACAAAAGCCTATCTGATGAATGTTTTTCCCCCCTACACCGTGGATTGCCCTTAACAGGATCAGTGAGTCTGTTGTTATGGAACCTGATCCCTTTGAAAACTCATTAACTGAACACTTAGATTTGCAGCCCTCTGCTTGGCTGAAAGGACAAGTGGTTTATTTGCTTGGGGTACTCCAAGGGAGTGAGCAGCAGTAATTCCAGAGTTGGACCTACATCCGTTTCTCATCCAGTCTCTTGTAAACATATTTTTAAAATCTTCCTATCTTCCATTTAATTTCCAGACTAGCATACTAGGCATTTTTCTTCCATCTTCTCATTCTAAGACCTGATCTCCTCAGTGCTCATATTTCCTTCTTTGCTCATTGCTTCTGCTTGCTCTGACTGTGCTGTTGCTTTGGGGATTTGGGGCAGGGCTCTCACAACAGTTGCTAGGAGCCTAGTGAGGTGGGGAAGGCTCTTGGCCTGCAGCTCATCCCAGCTTCTGTGTGTGCTGAGGAACTGCCTCTATTCAGGCTTTGACCCTGGGCAGCTCTGATGGACCCACAGAAGCAGACTGTGCCTTCATCTGCCACATTACCCTATCCTTGTGCCTTCGAATCCTCTGTGGAAAGCCTGTCACAAAGCCTCATCCTCTCATTTTGCTCCTATTGCAGAGGTTTGTGTAGGTTACGCAGCTGGGGAGTGATCTGTTGAACACTGGAGTTTGGTTTTGTGTTTCTCCCAATGTAGAATTCCAAAGGGAGAACCTAAGTGTGTCCAAGAACTTTGATTATAATGTGCGATTACTGCAGATCTCTGGCTGCTTTCCTGAGGCTGTTGGATACACATTCGAAGAAGGGTGAAATGGTGGAACAAAATGATAATGGGAAAATCAAAGCTTTTAAAGACATTTGTAGAATGAACAGATGTTCAGACATTCTTTTATTTGGTTTATTTGGTTTCCAGACAGACGTAGAGACTTTCCTTTCATCCTCATAATCAGTGCATTATGCTGTAATTTGTAAAAGTGGCATTAAAAAATATTAACAGGATCATATTGTGATCTACTGATTCTGTGTCATTAAGCTGAGAAGTTAAGAATGGCAACTGGGAATGTGGGTTAAATGTTGCAGAATGTACTGCACTAGCATATATTGTCAGACTGTATTATAATGAATTCAAAATGGAATAAAGATGTAAGGTTTTTTTAATACTGTTAAGGTTGTCAGTATTGCAAAATTATTAGAAATTATTGCAGCTGTGCAGATGTTTGGTGAGTTATACATCTTCGGGTTTTGGGGAGAGTAGCAGGGAGAAAAGCTTCATTTTTACAAGTCTGTTTTCTATTTTTCCTTGGAATTTATTTTGGGACTGCAGTCTGGCTTGTGGTCATGCCAGAGGTCTGGAGCCAGGAGGGTCAAAGCTGTGTTCATGGTAGGAAGGATTCAGTAGGTGGCATCCTTTGCTTGGAATCAAAGCTAAGTCTCCCCACCTAAAAAGGGGGTTTTCACTGAGAACTGAGACAAAAGGGTTTGCATCAGGTTTGCAACTCAGCTCTTAACAGCTTCTGTTAAAAACTACAATGCATTTAACGTCTGGAACAGAGCCATCAACTCCAATCTGTTGACCAAAGCCTGAGACACCAGTGTCCTTTCTGTGTATGTTTCTGGCTCAGCTGAAAATAGCTCTATCTCTTAAATCCTGTATTAATTGATTGCAAGTTACTGACTATGGAAAAGTGAGCCAGGGGAGTTCTTGATGTGTACAAGGCACCTCTTTCTGGGCAATAGCACTTTCTTCCTTGCCCGTTGGACTCTGCAGTTGAACAGCCGTGGAGTGGTAAAGCAAAATGAGAGTTGATCACAGCTCATGGGGAGTTGCAGTAGTGAAGCCACAGTCCACCCCAGCACTGTTTGCCTCTCTCTGCTGGGAGAGCAGCTCTGTGTTTATGTCTGCAAAGTGCCCTGGGATCTTGTGAAATGAAGGATGAAAAGCAGTAGAGGAATGCTACCTTAATAGCAGTTTCAAGACTCCTTCGTGTTTCCCTTTTAGTTTAATATCCACAGTGAGCTGGAAAGCTCTTCATTTACAAACACACGAGTTTTAAACAAACTTGTTGAGGATATAAATAGAATTATTTTAAGATAGAGCCTAGCACTGGGGGCTAACCTGCCAAGCCTGGCAGAAGGGAAAGGAGTGTATGACTGCAATCTGTGGTAAGGCCAGTTTTGCTAGATGATAGGCACCCAGAAGGAATCAAGGGGCTTGGGGAAGCTGAGTTTAAGTAAGATACTGACAGCCTTTTGGGATTCCCCACAAATCCTCCTGCTGTTCTGCGCAAAAACAGGTTAAAAACTGTCAACAATCAGTTTTTACTGTTGACAATGTATGAGGAAAAAGAGTACAGTGGATCTGCTTATTTCCCATTGTCAGTGCCAGAATATGGAGTCTTTCTCACATCTTCTGCTATGCATGCTGTGCTAGTTGAAGTTCCAGTTGTTGGGTTTCCATTCCTCAGTGTTACAGTTCTTCACTTTCATTTGTGTGTCTGATATGAGTGCCTTTCCAAGATGGTGTAATCAGTCTGCAAGACTTGGATCATCCACTTCCCCCTCAAGGTGACTGTTGCTTGTCAAAGGTGAGTCCTCTAAGGGATATCTAAGCCATACATTTCTGATACATGATACATTTCTGATACATTATACAAAGTATAGATTTGTATACCATTTCTAGTAAAGGACAGGAGAGAGAATCTATCAAATTCTTATCTTTTTGTATTTCACAGTCAACTGTGAAAGGAACTTACTGAACAGAATCAGAAAATACTGATTGTATTATATATATATATATATACAAAATGCAAGATCTTGGGTAAATTTCAACCCTGCACTGGTTTCCAAGGCACATTCTTTAAAATGAGACTTCTTTTCTATTGAGTCCTTTCCAGTCCTGCCTGTTCTAGTTCATATTTCTTAACCAAAAGGTAATTTGAGGTCTGGATCAAATGCTACTAAACTGACAACCCCAGCAGCAAATGAAGTGCCTGCTAACACCCTTGCACTGGCATTTGGCACTAAACTGATCTGATTATTTTTAATCCTTTAAGAAAGCTAGGCTGTTCATTAGCTATAGCATGTTCTGTTTAGATCAATTTCTTCTCCTTTGAGTGGAAGTTGTGCAGTCTTCTTGTGTTTTGGTTGATCATTCTGAGATTTCTCAAGGGCCTCATTCATGTCAGAGAGTCTCTATCCTTTTTGGACCACAAAATTGCTTTTATTAGGCTGTATATGGCCCCCATTCAGATGTGTAGGAGTCAGTTCTTTTATACTGTTTTCTGTGAAAACTGATATTTTAGTGCCTATAACTTCAGTCTGACAGTTAGGAGTGATCCATGCCCTCATGGTGAATTAATTCTCAAAATAGCATTCCATAAGGACAAGCTGAAACTTAGACCCCACACAGAGGTGTTGCCTAAATTTCTTATTTTTTACTAAAGTAAGCAATCCATCGTCTAGTTTCCTTTCTTAAGCCTCACTTCAGCCAAAGCTGACATGAACTCTGCACTCTCTGAGAACATAGTTTTGTTACCTGGAAAGATCAAGGTCTTTCAGAAACTCTTCCAGACACTCATTTCAGTTAAGTTACTGATACGTTATTTACGTTGGTGCCCAACTGTTAAATGGATATGGGATTTTTTTTTTTTTCCTGCAGAGTGTTGGTCATGCTGTTTGTGAGGACAGTAGAAATGCAGATGGGCTGCTTAGTTATTTATTGTGCAGGAATAACTAAATTATTCCCTCCAAAAAATCAGGCAGCTGAGAAGTGAGTTTTCTCATGTACATCTTATTTGTTTCATCTTTAGATGAACTAAGGTAGGTTTCAATTGAAGAATGAATGTAGAAGGGAGAAGGAAGGGATGGTGGTGTGTCATCTTGCCTTTCAAAAATATTGTTGGGGAGCTCTGGCAAGAGAAGCATTTTGTTTGGGGAGAAATGCTAATCACTTTATACCTTAGTGTTGTGGGGGGTTTTGTGTTGTTTGTGAAAATTGATCTCTGCTTAGAACCCCACTGGGTGAGTGGACAGTTTGGTTTCTATCCAGTTCTAAATTGAGCTGTAAATCTCATTTGACATCTCATCTCCCCATGACTGGGGAGTTTCAGACAGGGGTCTGAATTTAGAGCAGTGGAAGAACACAGAGGTTTACCAGATTGGAATGGAAATAGAACTGTTAGGAACACAAAACTCAATGAGAGACGTGGGTTTAGGCTGAAATGTATTTGTAGAGACCTTGAACTGCTGTAAAAATGGTATCTGAGTACATTTATTTAGTAATTCTGTTGTTACAACAGGTATATTAATGTTTAACCATCTCAGTTCAACATATACAATTTCTTTTAAAGCTGAAGTTGCTATTAGATCAGTATTGAGAAAAGCTCTTAAAAAGTATTTTGCTTTCTCAGTACTAAGTGTATTTGACAATTTTTGCCTTTGATATATGATTATTTCAAAACCACATCATTATCTACAACTTGCCTTCACTTATGTGTTTGTGCAGTGTTGATGCCCAACTGATGAGTACAAAAGTGGGAGAAATAATTTGGTTAGTTGTCCGCTGCCACGTGTGGGATGTCACGAGGATGGACCTGAATCTTGACTGTGGCTCCTGCTGCTTCTCTTCCCATGTTTCCCTTGCTGCCATTGAAGGGCACTATGAGTCTGCTGTTGCCAGCCTTGAGGGTAGTTAGTCTGGACTCCTCAGAGCATTTCTTTCCTGCGACAAAAGTAAGAGGAAATCTGTCATAATCTTATCTTTCACTGAGGCAATGCAGACAGTTTGTCCATATGGTCCATATTTGGTTTTGTCCATCTTCCAGAGGAAGGTGCTTAAATGGAGTATCTGTGGATTACCATCCATCCTAACATAGAAGGCTCATGTAGGAATTGGTACTTGTGTCCCACTACTAAAACTGGCAGAAATGAACTTGTGGTGACTTTTTCCACAATAATTTGCCTGGAATACTAACATTAAAGTCGTCTATGAAAAAGCAGCAAAGACCACCGTCAATTCGTACATAAGGCTTGCTAATTTGCAACATTAGTTTTGTCGGTTAGTTTGGGGTGGTTTTTTCCCCTTAATTAGAAATTTTAATTAGCGCATGCTGTGTATTAAGATGTTAAAGCTTTGACTGGCAGTTTGGAATTGCAGAAGGATCAGCTCTCTCAGTAGGGTTGCAGCAGAACAGGGATTAGCTCCCACCCTCCTGCCTGCAGGTGTGTTTTGCTTCTTGAGTCAGATCATCAGGAAATGTTCCTCAAGGTAGGAAGCATTCATCTTCCTGATCAGACCTCATCTGTTCCAAGGAGCCTGAGCTTAGGGAAGTGCTGCAGATTCACAGATCGTACACAAGGTGTAAGGACCAAGTCTAAAACCTGAATGACAAATAGGTCAATTGTTGGAGTATTTCACCGCACCACACTTGTTCACTTAACTCCATTTGTGCTGCCACCAGTGCAGGAAGGCCCCTTGTCTTTGTAGATCAGTTGCTGTTCTGGCCCTTCTGCTGCTCCAATTTTAAGTCTTGTAATGTAGAAGAGCTGCCTGAAGACGTTTCCCCATCCTGGATCTGCTGATCTGGGCTGTCTGTAACACACCATGCATAGCAAGTTGCTGGATGTGAGGGAGCCTTGTGGACGTGAGGGAGCTGGATGTGAGGGAGCCAAGTGTTTGGAGTTGCTCAAGCTCCCTTACCTCATTTTTCTTCTTTCATTTTTAAGCAGATTCAAGGGGAGATAAGATAGATTTTTAAACATTAGCATTTAATGTTTCCAGCATCACACTCCTGGAAAGTACAAAAACTGCCATGGATAATTATAGAATAACCTATATAAGGGAACTGTTTCCCGAGTCTCCTCACAACTGGTGGATATCTTGTGTCCTTTGGGCCTGAAAATCCATATTTTTGTTCCATCTAGAGTAATTGTGGGTTTTTCTTTTAGCCAGACAAATACACAGTCATTCAAAAAACTGCTGAAATGCATTTTCCAGGATATCTTGTGGCACTCTAACCCCCAAGTTAATTATGGTACTGCAATTATAATTTGTGATTTTGAGTTGATTTCATGTTCTGCTGGAACGAAAGTCATGATTTCCCTTATTTCTTGCTGTTAGTTTGTTTATCAGATGTCATCTGTCTTCAGAAGTGCAAATCTTTGCAACCTCTGTTTATATAGAAAATTATCCATGCTTCTAATGGCTTTAGTCAATCAATATGTTCTTCCAAATGAAGATTGATAAGTAGCGTTTTAATAATTTCAGTATTATCTGTCCCTTTTAAGCATCATTTCACAGAGTTCTGCTGTGCAGGGTCCCTGTTCTATTGAGTGTTCTTTTCTATCAAGCATTCACACTGATGCTCAAATTTTTCATCTCGGATTCTTCTTTTAATGTATCCACATGGTTCAATGTATGTGTTATTGATGGTTAACTTTCACTTGTCAGTACTCAATTTCAGCCTAGCTTTTGTGGTACTTAAGTTCTTCCTCATCTTCCTGCCAGCTAAATTAACCTTCTGCTTTTTGCAAATCTTGTCCAGTTATAGTTCTCCCTTTCTGGAGGGTCACTAGTTAAGCAACACTGAGTTAGTGTGGGCTTTTTTAGCACTTGTTTGATCTTTCATTTGATTAAAGCCAGATTCTTACTACTGTCCTTTTCTTGCTTTGCTTTTCTTGCAGGAAGTCTTTGATAACCAAATGGTTTGTGAATAGGTGTGTACAATTCCAGTATAGTAGAAGTATCCAGTTTTCCTTGGCTATTTTTGGTGCTTCATAAATGACATTGATCAGGATGATTGACCAGTCATTTAGATTGATGCCTCATGCTTTTATCTGGCATTGAAGTAAGCTGACACTGGTCTGCAGTTCCTTGTAAGTTCTGTTTTAAAGAAAGTGGTAGCTCTGGTAATTGACTAGTTAAGACACATATGTCTGGTTGTCTGTAAATCATTTAAAAATGCTGTCAATAATCAGTGAACTATTTTATCAGTAATTTTCTGCTGATCATGCACTTAGTGAACTTGTCATTTTTATACATATCAGTAGAAGTGACTAAGTTGATAACTAATGAATGTTATTGAGCATCTCCACTTTTTGCTGAGCCGTTCTAGATGACAAATTCTGCACTTTGTCACCTGATAGTGAAAGCAAAATCTGTTTTAAATTTGTAAAGATGAAATTTTTATTTTCGTCTGAACTTGAAGCTAGCACTGTCAGCACCATGTAATGAGTTTTTTGTTGGAAGGACTTTTGCAGATACTGTGGATGTTGGGGTGGGCAATGCTTGAGGAGTGGCTAAGCAAATCCAGTGTCACTGTTCAGCACTTGGCTGCTCCTGGCTCCTGCCTATTGCAGTAACTTTGAGTCCAGCTTTTCAGTGTCTTAAAAAGGGAACATCAGGAGAGGTTTTGCAACAAGTTGAAAATGAGCAGTGATGTAGAAAATATGCCATGATTGAAAAAAGGCTGATTTAATTAAATGTTTATAGCTAAGACATTCTGGTGTAAACAGCCTGTGGCTCCTGGCATGCAAATTAGGTGCCTTTTGGTTTGTGGCCAATCTCACTGTTTCGTGCTTGTGGTACTGGAGTTTCTCTCACTCTAAGCTCAAAATATGAAGTCGAGGTGAGTGACTTGCACATTTCAGAATAGGAGAATCCCTTCACTTAAGCACAGGTGTGCAGTCTTTCCTGGAGGGATGGTCAGCAACAGCACAGTGAGTTACAGAGCAGCACATCCGTTCCAGCTTGTGGCATTTGTGTGCGAAGAGGAGGAGTTCTGTTACATGTACAAGTTGGATGTCAATATAATAGTGTCTAAGACGGCACCAATCCCATTTGAAGTACTGTGTGCTGAGCTTCCACTCTGTTTCTGACATCTCCATTTTTGTCTTGGAATCCTGTGGCTTGCTTTGTTATCAATATAAAAATATTAAGACAGCAAACATTTTTTCTGTTCCATTAGCAAGATCTCTTCAGAATCTGTGATTGAAAAGCATCTCTCTGCACCTTTTCAGTGAGGAGCTGTCATCTGTTAGATGTATGTAGAGTGGCAGGAAGTATTACGTTTTAGAGGAAATCCTAAAGCCATCTTGTCCCTCTCCCTACCCAAAGGAGGGATCAGTTGTATATATGTTCTTTTCTGGTGTGCAGCGAACTGGTTTTTAGAGATTTTTGTTACTAGTTGTCACAGGACTTTCAGTATCATTAGGGTTGTTTGGGAGAGCAAGGGAACAGATTTTTTCTCCTGGTATCTTCCTTATTGCAGTGTAAGCCTTTTTATACATTTATACATTATATATATTATATATATAACATTATATATATTTATCCCTATCCACTGTGATAATACAGAGAACAGTCTATTCTTTTTCACTTTGCAGCATTCTTTATATACTTGAAGACTGAGCATGGATGTGATCAATCTTCTTTGCTCTGGACCAAATGTTCTTTGTTGGTACAGTCTCTCCCCTTGGGGGCTGTTTCCTAGACCTGGGCTTGTTTCTGTCTTCCTGAGTTTCTCCAAATGGTCTGTGTCTTTTCTTAAGTACATTTCTCTCAGCCAGGCAGTTCTCTAGCTGAGACCTCATGAGTGCTGACTAATTCAAGTAGAATTTTAACTTTGGGGGTGTCTCAGGACATTTTCCTGTTTATGCTCCCCTTTCTGTAGGTTTTGCACAATTAGGAGTTTATTGCCTTGAGTTTAATGTGTGAGCTCAGATCATGATGCCTCTCTGTAGGTTTGTCAATACAGGCTTTTATTTCTCATTCTGTATTTACACATTTCAACATCCCCTCTTAAATAGCTTATTTTTTCAGACTACTGTCCCAGTTTGCTGGGTTCAATTTCTAGTCCATTCCTCCAGCATATTCATTCCCAACTGATCTATCAAGTCATTGAGATCATTAGTGAAAATATTGAATAGAATTAGATCAAGGACAGGCTTCTGTGAACCATGCTTAATACACCCTCCCAAACAGCATGCCATTGATAACTAGTCTCTTAATGTTCTCCAAACAGTCTCATGCTCAGCCTATAATGAGTTTCTCTTGGTGACTTTTCCCTAGCTTGCTTATGTAAACATCTTGTGGAAAACTGACAAAAGTCTTTTTCTAAATCAAGCTGTCTATGCTTATATTCTAGGTGATATTTTCAGAGTCATTCACTCTGCTTTTATTTGGCTTCAGCTGCAAAACTGGACCTGTGTGGAGCCTGCTGTCTCAAGGCATGTGTTTATTTTTGGGTTTTACTGAAATCCATTTTTCTTAGAAAAATTTTGATTTTTAGTGTATAAGAGGATGCTTAGGAATGTGGACTGCTTTGGTGCAAAATACTCTGTATACAGGTGATATGCAAGTTATCTTTGTTCTGTAGGTGCATCTTAATCTTGACCTACAAGACTGTTCGCAGCGGGGTTTAAGTATTCTGCACTTGGAGCCCTAAATCAGAGCTGTCATCAAAACAGTTGGGTGCTAAGCTGTCGCCCTGATTTTTTCAGCCTTCTCTTCTGTTTCACAGTTTCATGTTTTAGGTTCTTTCTCACGCTCTGGTCTGTAAACACAGCCAATATTATTATAGTTCAAAGAAAGTTTTCATTCCTGTTCTTAAAGATATAGACAGCTGATGGACAATTGTCTTGACCAATGGGATGGGGAGAGGTGTCAACCTTCTCCCCCAGTCCCTGACCTTTGTAGAAATACTATATAATAGAGTCAAACTTTTAAATAAAGGTAGTTCCTAGTTCATGCCTTCTGATCAAAGTGTGAGTGCGTGTTAGTGTGTGTGTGTGATGAACTGCGTCACTAAGCATCAAAACACAGCCTGGACTCAGTTTAAGCCCTGCAGCTTTTCTCTCTCACGGTCTAAATCACAGCCTGTAAGACTTTCAGGGCTCAGAAGCAGCAAATTTTGCAGTTGAATTAAACAACACTTTGGTGACAAGGAGTCCAAGGAGACATTCAGGGTCATTTTCACTGTGGAATAAGTGGGGATTTGAATTGCAGGTTAGCATTGTGGTCCATTTCAGTATCACGATGCTTTCAGGTGTGATTAAAATGTTTTCGTTAACATTTAAAAATCAAATCTTGATTTTTTTGATTTTTTTGACATTTGCTGGTAATTCCTTTCTTGGCCTTGTAATAAGCATATAATAAATTCAATAGCTGATGTCGTGAGGAGCTATTGTATTTCAGCCCATCTGAACATGGAAATATTAGGATGCCTCCTGCACCTTTGTGTGTCATGAATGGGTCTTAGTTATTATAAACTGCCGCACAACATCACATCTGCACAGGCTGTTCAGCAAACAATCCCCAGCAGAAAATGCTTGTGGTTTCCTAAGCCATGGGAAATGCTCTCTTACTCCATTAGCCCCGCTGTACTTGCTTGGTTTTTCCCCTTACTTGGTCCAAAGAGGAGGGAAATATATCTTTACAACCATACTAGCAAGAATTAACCCAACTGTATTTTACAGGTAAACTAACAAATAGGAGGAGAATCTGAGCAGCCCCCAGGGCCTGAATTTGTTTGCTGCTGGGCTGTTCTATCTGCAGCTGGCATCAATTGAAACCTGAGTGCTCCATTAAAAGTCGACAATCTTTGTTGGCTGGGGCATGGGGCAAACAGAGCCAGCCTGTTCTGCGGATAGACTGATGGCCTTTATCTCCCCCCACCCAGATCTGGATGGGAAATGATGAGACTCTGAAACAAAGAGCTTAAAACTGGGACTTGGAGTTCTTACCCTGCAGCTGTGTTCCAAGGAGGAGCAGAGACACAAGGTTGCCTTCAGAGGCCATGTGGGAAATTCACTGAGTGCAATGCATTAAGTGAGGGTTGGGGCTCATCTGTAGGAATGGGAAGTAATGCATGGTGCTGGTGTGGGCCCCAGGTAGTGACAAGGGGGTGTGCATCTGGAAATCTTCATTCCAAAATCTTGGGGGTGGTGTGGGTAAGTTACCACTCTAACTTGACCAGGACAATAATCTGTTATAGGGTCTACCCTTTTAACCATGCCCATGGATTAGTGCCTTAAGCAGCAGCATACTGTCCTCTTACCCACCCCAAGAAAGCTCAGGCCTACACTCTGCTGTAGCATTTTCTTCCGCTAAATGTGACTGCTTAAATGATGTCTGGATATTCTGATTGCTCACAAAACAGAAAGTAGGGGTTATATGTACTTTTGTCCCCATGGTGCAGCAGAATTAGATTGCATCTCAAACACCTGGGGTTAGGGATGTTTCATGGGCAATACCCAGCATTTGATGTTTTCATCTTTTCAAAAGACAGCCTTTCAGCCAGGGGACAGTGTGCCATACAGGAAGTACACTGGGTTTTGATGGTATCGCAGCCCGAAGGGAAATGCATGATAGTACCTCAAATACAAGGGAAATGGTCTTTCCACTCTGAGTTTGCAGATATTTGAGTGGTGAATTCATTGGTTCTCCCATGCAGAAGAAGTCGTCTTTACCCCATCCTTGCAGCTTCTCTCTCCCTTTGTTTCACCAACAATTTTCGTCAGTAAACTCTTTGGTATGGCCATCAAGTTGCTTGTCACAGGCTTAAGGCCTCATTTTGTCACTAAATGCTACTATTTTGTTACTTGCCCTTTTCTTTTGCAGTCTGGGGCTATGAGCTACCCAACAGTAACACTGGAGTTTTGCAGCTGTTGGGGTATTGCACATGGTCTTGCCATCCTCGTACTTGTTAATTCTATCAGGCAATGTTATAAAATGTGGAAAGGGAGAGTTCCCCATATCATCTGCCTTTTGTTCATCTTAACCTCTAGTCAGTGTAAGTGACCTTTAGATAACAGCCAAGATAGTATTTTGTGCTCTAAAAGCTTGAATGTAGAAATGAGTGCTGCAAATACCCCTTTTGCTCTTAGCTGCCCACCCTGTGTCAGGTACATAGGTTGAATCATTATTCTCATTAACTTTTGAAGGTAAAGGTGGTATACCATGAATACGATTTTCAGAAGCACTAACCCTAAACCTACTCTTAAAACAGGCAGAGTGAGTTTCATGGCTAACTTCAGGGGTAGGAGTGTGCACACATCATGCAGCTGACAGCCCAAACCAAACTGCTATACTTGATTTATTATGGCTGCAGGAGTGACCTTGGTCCAACAGGGTTAGGGCATTTTCCCCTGAATTACAGGGATTTAACCTCTTATTTTATAGGGCATACTCTGTTCAATAGTCTCTAAACCTCTCCTGACATGCATAGTAACCTCTAGTATTCCTGCAGAGGCAGGGAAAAATGCAGGGAAAACATCTAAGGAAGGTAGAACATGAGCACAGATCACTGAATACATTTCGATATTGTCTTTTGCTGTGTGTGAAACCTTGGGATGATCCACTGCAAAAACAGGGCAAGGATGGCTCTGCCAAAAAATACTGGCCTAGAGCTTGTGCCCAGGTTTTTGGTCAATTTGATCATGGTGTTGCACTGTATCAAAGAATAATACAGTTTGTGATTAGCCTTTAAGCCCTTCTCCCTGTACCATGCATAGGTCCAAGCCTACTGTTTGACTTAGTGGGTTCTGAAACTTCACAACTGTTGGAGTGAGGAAGAAGCCCAGTGATACAAATGTCAGCAAGAATTTGGCCATCCTGCAGTCCCCTTAGCAAGTTTCTCTGGCATGCATGTGGAATATTGTCTGCCAGGTAAGTGGATCATGTGTCTTTTTGGTCTTAGTTTCAACTACTTTGTGTCTGTCACCTTCAGACACCTGAAAAATTACCCTGGGTGTCCCATGGTCTTAAGAATACCCATCTCTAAACATTTTTGGTGTAGATGTCTTTGATTCGCACTGTTCTCTGCCTCCTGGTTTGTGATCAATGTTTCTTCTCCCTTCTGTGTTTTTTCTGACATGCTTCTGGTCAAGAGGTTTTGTTTCTTATAGCACTGGGAGCAGAGTTAGAGGTGGAAGCAATGCAAAATGCTGATACGTCCACATCTCTCTTCAATCTGTTTATCTTCCGCAGAGACCTGATAGTGAATGACATTCATATAAACAGTGGGTGAAAGACCTGATGTGCACAGTTCAAACATCCTGTCATGGTCTAGGCACATGTACCTTATTGAAAAATAAACACCTAACATGCATAAATATTAGATGTGTTTTCCTGGTTAAATCTTGTGTCCCTGTGCAGTGGTTTTGGAAGACATAAAGCTTATTCTTCTGCTCAGAATCCGTAAGATGTAACCTGATTTTAATTCTGCCTTGAGCTGTTCGCTGTGACTTGATTGATGCTGTAGACAAGTTTATCTGAATGCATGTTTATGTGATATAACAAACAGTACTTCAGAGAAACAAACGCTCTTCTGTCTCCAGCAGTGACCTGTTAAACAATTTCACGCAGTTTAACCTTGTCTCTTTCTCTCAGTACCCTTGATGAAAAGGACAGTGCTTCAGTCTAGAAAGCCATGTAGGTTGGACCAGGCTGGCATTTCAAATTCTGGAATCTCTATTCTTGAAAATTTTTCAGGACCAACCTGGATAAAGTCACTGGGTTTGAAATAACTTTTCTTTCAGCAGAGGTTGGTGCTAGATGGTTTCCCAATGTCTGAGTGATTCTATGAATCTGTTAGACTGTGTGCAGCCACAGTTAAAATCAGGTTTGTTCACCCTGAAATTCCTGTAGCTTAAAAGAACATCATCCTTAGATAATATTTTCATTGCTGCTTCTTTGTGTCAGCCTGCTATAGTGGAAGTTTTGACCCAAAGATCAGATGTTTCCTGGAACTGAGGGCATTCGACAGATAAATTGCCGAAAAAGGTGTGAATGACAGAGCGTGCAATAGAACTCTTCTAGAGGCATTCTTTGTAGCAATTGTAGTCTGGTTCCAGCTTCCAGCTGTGCACAGGGTGTGGCAGTCCTGAACATTTGTGGTGCTCCTCTGGCTTTGGTGGATTCTCTGTGCTGGGCCTGTGAAGATAAAACTGATCTGACATAAATGGCTGGGAAACTACTGACCATGTGCAGTGGTTTCACTGCACTCATGTGACTGCAGGGACACTGATAGAGTCCCAGAGCCATGTTTCCAGAAGACAATTCCTTTTCATGGCTGGAGGAAATGTGCTCTCCCATATGTCTCAGGGGACAGACCTCCAGCAAAAACATTCAAAGTTTGAGCCTTCTCATATATCTGGAGAAATAGGGCAGCAACCCAGTCCAGGGGCTGGTGATGTTAGAGGGGATCAGGCCTTGAGTCTGGAAGTCCTCAGTGATGATGATTTTGGTCTGTAACAAGGGTTGGTAAGATCTCTGGTAGAAACTTGTTTTGCAGTTCAGTTTTGCATGTGAGAAGTTTGTTTTTACTATGAGCTGCACTGTGCATGCTGTTCATCCCTAGCTGTCTCTGTGCCCTCCTGCTATCCTCAGCTCTTTTCAGAAACCTTGGATTTATCACTCTTGGATTGTCTGTCTTGTTCTGGCTTTTAAAAATACAAGCTTTTCAAAGGGCCTTTGGAACAGGCTGTGTTATTTTTGGCTCAATCTCTTAGTGACACTCATTGCAGAATTAAAATTTCTAATTAGAAAGCAATAAAAAATTACAAGGGAAGGAAAACACATTGCTGCAAAATTAAGGTGGATATTTTAATTGCCCCAGAAGCATGGAATTGCAGTCCACTGCAGGGTTTGCTCTGCCCCAGAAGATCACTGTAGAAAATGATTGCTGTTTCCCATAAGTAATCTACAACCTTTTAATTTTAAAAGCTCAAACAAATATCTCTGCCAAGATACTTGGATGATGCCTGAGTTTGTTGCAAATATCCTAGTAAGAATCATTTAAAATTTACACCCATGATGTTGGGAAGATGATGTAGAGGGAAAAGGTAGTGAATTAAGGATGGCAAGGGAAAAAGATTGTTGTAATAAAACAAGAGATACAATGGAGTTGGAAGTGCAGATGACCTCTATGACCTTGGATTTTTAAGTGATTCATTTCTCCTGTGCAAACTTCTTGAAAATTGCTTTGAGATCATCTGCCACGAGGCTCTGCATGAAGGAACATATCTGTAGAAATTTGTGTGAGTTCCTTCCAGGTTTGGGTGGCAGCTACCTGATGCTGCTCTCTTTCCTTTTCCATGTGTGCATGCCTGACCCTGGTCAAACCATCAGTTTTTTGCATGGTACTTTTCACTGGAGCGTGGGTGGGTTGGTGCCTGTGTGTGTTTGTGTCTGCTGGAACTACCGTGAGGTCCCAGTTGTGGCTCTGCAAAGCTGTTTGGAGGGGAGAGGAAAAAGAAACAGAGAAAAGGAGATGATTGACAGTAGCCCTTTAGATTTCTGTTGTTAATGCACCAGTAATAAGATAAGGCTTATCTTCAAATGTTCATGGAATCAAGACTTTGATGGAAACAGGCTTTTGGGGTTAATATATTTTTGATAGATAAAGCAGAATGAAATCAATAGACATGGTGAACATACAGTATTTAGAGAAAGACATTTTTTTTGTTGCTTGCTGTCTGAGAGCATTTGACACTCACATATAAATGGTAAGTTTGTAAACACATGCTCAGTGTGTGTGTTTTAGAGGGATACAGGGGCCTAAAAGGGGTGTTACAGGGCTAAGACGCTGTTGAGTGAGATGAAATCTGCTAGTTGAGATAAAAAATCTCAGCTCTGTCTCTTCACTTCCCATCAAGTCCAGCTCTTGCTGGGTGGGTAAATGTGAACAGATAGGAGTTTGCAGTGTAGAGATTTTGCCAGCCCCTTTGAGGAGTTTGGGCAGCAAGGTTCTGTTGCTTGAGCTGTGCAGGGGGAGTTTAGGATGTTGTAGTCAATGCATTTCAGCTCAAGCCCTTTGGACAGTCTGTTTTACATATTTGCACATTTGGATGAAATTATCTCGCAACCATGCATAGTACAGTGTCTGGGAAGGCCATACCAAGGGGACCGAGTCTCCTTGCAGCAAAGAGCTGCAGCATCTGGGACTTGGATCCCCGACCGCTTGGTTGCTGCTTTTCCATTGTGTGTTTACATCACAGTTGATGAATTTCATCTGCCTGGCTCCATCCCTCTCTTTTATATCTCTTCAGTGAGGAGTCGTCTGTCCTTCCTTGTCTCTCCCTTCCCATGAACCTCTGCACTGCAGCCCCAGACTTCTGAGCCACACAAGTTCATTTTCTCCATAACCTGCCTGGACCGAAAATGATCTCTCCCTCTTAGGATATGCTGACATAACCCCAGCATTTTATCAAATCTTACAAATTATCACTATAAATGGCTATTAGGGCATCACATGGAATTGCTGGTAAATATTGCCTGGCACATGAGTGACACAGCTGGAGAAGAAGGTTACAGAGTCTTTGAAGACAGACAGAGGGTCTATAAAACCTGTAATTCAGATCAACCTGGGGGAACAAGAGACACAAATTTTCATTTGATTACATAAAATCTTTGGTGGTGTAATGCCAGATTGGGGCTTTGATTTCTCTTGTTTTAATATGACTTTGTGGTCCAGGGTGTTGCTTGTTTTAAGGGGTTATGTATTGGTTTGGCATGAATGGTAAAAAACAGATTAGTGATCTGCTTTAAAACTGGCAGTCAGGTTGGCCAGGTAGATACAAGTGTACACCTCTGGGACACACGGCTTAAATACAGGTGGGATTTTGGGAAAGCTCTCTTTTGCTGTGGGCCTGCCATGAGGTAACATTGTGGGGGGCAGCAGTGGGGCCTGGCTTAGGCCCTGCTTCCCCTGGGGCTGGGCTGGGGTGGCTGTGCCGGGGCTGGCCCTGGCCAGAGCAGAGCCGGGCCCCGAGCCCAGCAGACGCCAGCAGAGAAAGGGGAGCCACGGCTGCTGACATCCAGCCCATCCTACGACCTGCACCACGCCACCGGCCAGGCCAAGGGAGATGGCCCCCCAGGCCCCCAGAGAGCAGCACTGAGCCCAGACTGGGCCAAACCCACCCCATAAGACCGAGGGGTGGAGGGGGAGAGAAGATCCAGGCCGTCATTTCTGAGCCTTCCCCACCGGCGTGGATTTGAGGCTTTCACAGATGCTGCAGCAGAGATCATGTGGCCATCCGCAGGCCCGGGCAGGAAATGTTAACTCTTTCCTAGCACAGACTGAGACTTTTTAAACTTTAACCCTACTCAAAGAGAGAGGAAAGGCCAAATTGGAGATATGCAAAGGGATAATATGAAGATATCAAAGTCAGTAAAGGAAGAGTGACTTCTTAAGTGGAAGAGATGACAAGCTGCCTTAATTCTAGGCTGTGAATCTCCTTTGATTTATGGTAACGGACTGTNTGTTTTGCCTTTCTTTTAATCCTATTCCATAGTGGAAAAATAGACCACTACACTATATTTAACAAAACAAATTTGGCAAATGTGAAACCACTACAGGTTATAAAGTGAGGTCTGGAAACACAGCGTAAATGCTTTGGTTCTTTTCAAAACTGATGACAGAAGTCTGACTTAATGCCATTAGTATTGGCATTAAATCCAGGCAAACAATTTTTCCAGGAGTAATTTTGCATAAAAGTGTAGCATAGTCCATATTCCTCAGTCATTTATCATTTCTTGCCTTTTCAGCCTTTCACTGAGTGGTGGGCTGTGGGCTCTGGGTTCCTGAGCTTGCCTATCCCTTTTTGTGGTGTCCTGTTTTCAACTGGATGAGTGTATCTGTGCTTGTGGGCACCTGTCACAGGTGCCAGTCTTTGCACCACCCTGAAATTTGCTTCCTTCCAAGAATTTTAATGGGGTTCGGTTCATTAGGAACCAAATACATTTTAGAAACTTGCATGTATGTTGGTTAGAATGTATTTGTGTAGCTCACAGACCTCCATATTTAATGAACATAAAACAACTGTCTTGACTCTAAGAAGCTATCTAGTTGTAATTAGTTCTTGTTTGCTAATTAATTACCAATGGATGATTAAAGAGTTGTTTACTGAGGTTTAACAGCTATCAAGACACACATCTAGTACTCAGGGGATTTACTGTGCAGTAACTGGATTGTTGAATTAAATTCTACTGGAGACCTTTAAACTGTGACTGAAGAAAGATGCTCTGCTGATGGAGTTTGCTTTTACAGCTCACCTCCAGATTCTGCTGCCTTGGGGAGCATTGCTCTTTATGGGTGGGGTGGTTAGGCTGATACACCTGACTCACTGGGCTGAGCAGCTTGTTTCCTTCTGCAAATTAAAGGCGAGGAAAACTAGGATCACAGGTCTTGGCTTTGTTGGTTAAGTAATGCTGGTCACACACTCTTGCAAATACAGTCTGTCATGTCTGGCAGTCATGGTTTACCTTTGTCTCTTCATGGGTGCTCCTTACATCTTAGTCCAAACAGACAGCCATGAATTGAGTCTTGTTCTGTTGGGATTTGATTGCAGTCTGGCTTTTGCTCCTGCATGTAGGCTTTTGGTTTTGCTTCTTTTTACAATTTGCTGGGTAGTTCTGTTGAATTTTTTTAAGTCTGTGGGTTTGTTTCAGATTCTGTCCCTGTGTTTATGGACTATTTGATCACCAAAACCCCAAGTTTCTGCTCACCACATGATGAATAGGATCAAGATTTATGGTGGCAATTAGTGGCTTTTTCGGGTAACCAGCTGGAAAAGGCTTGAGAAGGTGGTGTGTTCACTACCTTCTCAAAGCCAAGCTCTTGAGGTGCCTGGAGATGTGCAACCATCATTGCTTACTGCTTTTAGAGCCCTGCCCTGTATGTGGTGGATAAAACAACAGAAGCGAAAGTTAAACACTGGTATTCATGCACAGAAGCTCTTGGGTTTGTCACAGAGAGCTGCTTCCTGCAGATTCACATGAACAAAAGCTGTCCATGAAGGTGTTGGTGAATAATAAGGGACAGCAATGCGCTTTATGAGAGCATCAGTTCAGAGTTTGAAGGGCTAGCTTTAAAAGCTGTCTGCAGGATCTTTAGTCTCTGTCAAGTACTGCTCTTGCATTTTGGTTTTTACCCGGTATGTCATGAAAGGAGGTAGGAGACCAGCAAGGGTGCTGGGAGTTTCTACATGGAAACAAGCTTGGTAGGATTTCATAGAACAATTTTATCCCTTCTTTCACTTTCTCTTGTGCTTTCCTTATTTATAATCCAGAGGTTTGAATTGCTTTTCTCCAGACTCTCTCACTCAGTAGAGCTGGCAGGGAAAAAAAATCAGAGAGAATGAGCAACTGTGGCAGAAAACTGATTAAAAAGAATAATTAGCATTTGCCCCTGATAAATGAGCAAAGCCATTAATTAGACTGATTTACTCCTGGCTTTTTTTTTTCCCCTCGCCCTTTCCTCGTTTTTCTTTTTTTTCCCTCTTTATCCAATGGCAGTGCTGTGACTGCCCCTTTGGTATGTTTTCATCAGCTTTTTGCCAGTTGTCAGAGCTAACGCTTTCCTTTCCTGGAGCCCAAGCTGCCTCTTGTAGCTAATGGATATGGAATGCAGCCAGAGCTGATAGCTGCTAGATCTCCACTGGCTTACAGGTGTTTCCATCATTACTAGCATATTATCTGCCACAGGGTCTCCTTCTTCCTCCTTCTCCCCCTCCTTTTATTTTTTTTTTCTCTTTTCACCTGCTTTGCAGTGTTCTAGAAGTAATTACAGTAAAAAAACAAACAAACAAACGAAACCCACTGGCAAATTTTTAGGAATTTTATTTTATGCAGCACGATGTCCCAGTGATCAAATCAATTTCTTTTTTGGCATGGTGACAAACAGTGATGCTGCCGCTGTTGCCTTGTTTGAATGTAATTACCAGGATGAAAGGGAGAATTTTAATTAAGACAATTTCCCCCCACACCTTCTTCCCTCCTCCTTATTCAAATAACGAGCTGAGGGCTGTGTTTTTTTAGTGCTGGAGTTTTTTAATATGTACTTTTTTATTAAGAAATACTACTGATCATCAGACTGTTGCATTGATATGATATGATATGATATGATATGATATGATATGATATGATATGATATGATATGATATATGACTGTGGCCCCCACCCTGATGAGAGCTGTCTGAAGGCTTGGTCCTTGCAGAACAGGAAAATGGTACATTCACAGTCTCAGATAGGACCTTGGCACTGTACAAGCCAATATGAGCATAAAAGTCCTTGTTTCAGATCTTAAATGGTGCAAATGGGATCGCAGGCATATATGTTGTGCTTGGAGCCTTTTGTGATTAATTATTATATGCATTCCTGTACTGCCCAGATGTCAAATTCTTCATGCAGTTAGGGCCCTGGAAGCAGAAGCAGGCCCAAGTGGCTGCCTGGGAGCCAAATGCCACAGAAACATCACAACATGTGGATTTGACCTTCGTTCTTTAGACCCAGCTCTAATTTAGGGAAGCGTTTGAATTGTGGGCTGTGCAATGGGTAAGAGTAAGATGCTTCTGGGGTAAAAGGAGGAAAAAAGTTGCTGGCAAAGGGCGAATGTGGAGTGAAATGGGAGAAGAATATGCTGGAATTTGTTGGAAGAAGTTGGTAGAAAGCTGAGGAGAAGTAAATAATAACTGGAGCTGGGAAACAAGGGAATGAGATTTTATCTGGAATGGGATTTACATTTATAGTTAAGCAAGCACAAATGGCTAATTCTTATGAGCCTCTGGCATGAGAGGTGCATTGGTAATGGGTTTACAAGTCAAGACCATCAGAGTTATGCCTTTGTGAGGAGCAAGTGAGGTGCTGGACTAAGATTTTGGGGGGGTACTCAACCAAATTTCCTAATCATTCCTTGAGTCTTATCTCAGGGGGATACATGCTGGGGATGATTTTAACTGGCTATTGCCTTGGAGTGACATGTTACTCTGCAGTACTGTCACCTCTGTGCCCCTGAGTCTCAGCACCATTTGCAGAAGTTACACAGAGGTCAAGTTGTCTGGGACTTGTACCCTGATGCACAGGCAAGAGCATGGAGAGGAATTTTTCTTTCTTTTGTTGTTATTGGGCATTCTTTTGGTTTTGTTCTTTTGTTGTGGGTTTTTGGTGGGGGGGGGTGTTTGTTTTTTTGTTGTGGTTTTTTTTGTGGGTTTTGTTTTTGTTTTGTAGGGAGGGCAAGGACACCTTCCCAGTCCTCTGAGATTTGCCCCTATCTGTGTTCACTACATACCATGCATCACAAACCTGCTGTGCTCTCTCAGACACAGGCAGGGAGGGCATCCTCTGCAGCCTGGTCACATAGGTCTGTTAGCAATCCAGAATGACTGGTTCAGGCTAATTCAAACTGTGTCCTTCCCCCAGGGCCGGAGACACTGCCTCCAAAATATGCTTTTTAACCTGCAGCTTTGGGACCAGGGCAGTGCCATTACTTGGGGCTGAAATTAGGTCTTCAAAGGATTGGTGTTGGAAGGGTCTACAAAGAGGAAATTAATTTCCCAGATGTGTTTTTAAAGCGTGTCTCATATCAGTGGAAGGTAATTTAGACCAATCTAGGTGCTTGGTTTCCCAGAACAACTGAAAGTTTATGTGCAAGTTCCTTGAATGTGCAGTCTGTGGCGGGTACCCTGAGCAGGGTTGGTCCCCAGGCTTTACCCTGCCTTCTGGGGGATCACTTCAGGCATGACATGAAGATTGCTGGACAAATAGGAAAACCTGCAGAGCAAGGTAGGTGCCTGCCAAAAAAAGAAGGCAGCAAGCTCTATTTGAGTCTCTTCACTTGTTCAGTGCTATTCAGAGGGCTCACAGCTCTGCCTCTACCTTGCCTCTCTCTCCAGCTGCCATGGAGCAATGGAGCTCAGGCATTTGGGCAGAGCTGGTTGAAACAGCTGAAAAAAAGGAACTAGTAGAACTTGAACTTTGGCTGAATGGCTGCCCTTATCCTCTGCAAAGAAACTATTCCTGCTTATGAAATCCATGTGCTTACACCTGGGTTTTCAAGTCCGAAGGGGTAACTTTTCTCCTTTATTCATTGCTAAGTGAGCTGGGAGATAGGTAAGCTGTGGTGTAGGGTCTGAGGACCAAGGTTACTGATAGAGGGGGTCAGGGGTTTTAGGTGAGGAACACCAGAACCAGGATAGTAACCGAGTAGAGTGGATATATCATTGTGCTTTTGAAAGCCTTGGGCTCTGCTGGATTTGTCCTAAAGCTGACAGCCATTCATGGGTTGGCATTCACCACCACAATGGCCACTTGTCCTGGAAGAGATGCTTCCTTTAGGATGGCAGCCCTCAAGGGTTTGGCAGAGCCCGGATGCGTTGGGTTCATGAGCAAGGATCAGTATGCAGGCTCCTACCACACACAAACAGATGCAGTAATCTGAATTATTTGTGTGCAACCCAGGTCCCTGTCTTGCTCAATCCCAGTATGGAAATTGCGCCTGAGGTTAATGCACTGAAAAGAGTGTAGGGGAAATGTTTTGCATTTTAAACAAATAAAAATCAGTGTGTATTTTCTTAACGCTTGCTGACCAGCTCTTCACATCCTGTTAAGCTAAATATTTGCATGGTGGTGGTGCAGAGAGGGCTGAGCAAGGAGCCCCTGTGTTTCATTTGGGTGGCTCTATATTGCGATCAGCTGTTCTTTCCTATTCTGTCTGTTTTTCTTAGCAGGGTCAGGATGAGTTTCACAGTCTGAATGGTTCACTGCAGTTCTCTACAGGATATCCTACTTTTACTTTAATGGGGAGGAAATTAATGAAACATACAGGCCCTGGGGCTTCAGATACTATACATTAATATCATCCCAATGTGTTGTGGTATGTGCACTCTCTCAGACTAAACTTTACACTGGACTGAGGAAGTTGTGATCAGATTCATGTGCCTGTGAAATTTAAGTGATGGGGGGAGGAGAAGGGGAAAAAGTAAAGGAAAAAGGAAGCTTGAAGCTGTTTCCTTTCATTTCAGCCCCTGATCAGTGTGAGAACGGGGATGTTCAAATGGGACCAGGTCAATTCAAACCAAATAAACTCTCCCAACTCCTAGGACAGGAGTATTTAGCTGTATTTATGTATCTGAGAGACTACTTCTTTTGATTTGTTGGTTACCTACTTGGAGACCAAATTCTTCCCATCTGTCACTAGGCTAGTAGTGATCTAAGACAGTGGTGGTCTTTGCAGAAAATGCACTGCTTAAGGATTCCAAATCTTCTCACCTCCCTTTCCTCCAAGTGAAAAGCACCACAAAATGGGAGAGTGTCATAGGAATAAAAGAAAATCAAGTTCAGCTTCAGTTTTCTTTGGTGATTACAGGGAAAAATGAGAAGACATGTCTGAGCACTCAGCTGTTACGCCTTGTGCCAACAATTTCCATGCAGTGATGCATTCTGGCTTCAGCAGAGCTCAGGACCTTCAGCTGGGGGCGCCTTGCCCAGACAGTGGATCTATATGTTATTAAGCCTCTCAAGACAACCGAGAAGCTTTGGCCATGGATTGAAAACAGCTTAGACCCTGGGTGCTCAGCTGCCATCCCACTGTTGCTCTGAGCTGCTTAAATACAGCCCTTCTTGTGTAGCTGCTTCTGCAGCTGGAAGAGGGTCACTAACACTGGGCTGTATTGCTCCTGTTCCTCAAAGCTGCTGACAGTGAATTCTATTTTTCCTTCTGAGATTTTTGTTTTGTTTTCTTTCTCCTTGTGCTGCAATTTCCTCATGTTACAGCAACAGGCACTGCCTTTGCATCAAAAGGAACAGTCCTTCACAATTTTAGTGGAAGAATGTGGAGGAGGGGATCTTATTTGGAGAACCTGGCTGCATCAAGGAAAATAAGAATTTAAATGGTCATCATAGTCTTGGGGGGGTAACAAGGCTGTTTTGTTTCTTTTTCTTAAAATGCACTAAAATACCTTAAATTTTATATGGGCTGAAGTAGAAAGAAAACCCCCTCCCATTCCCAAACTCCACATCCCCAAGTCTGTCAATTTGATTTTATATGTTGCTGAATCACTTGCCGGATGGAGAAAACCACAACTTGAATATTATCCCATTTTGCAAACTGATGGCTCTGCCTTGGGGTACAGGGACAATTTATTAGTGGAAATATCTTTAATTAATTTGTGCACAAGTTCGTGTTTTTCTTTAATTCTTCTCTCCAGGCACTTGAACCATAGTAATGAAATCCGAGAGTCCTTTTCAGAAAACTACTTTCTCAGCATTTTTGTTCCTTTTAAAGTTAAGTGTATCACATAATAACCATGAAATGTTATCTTCTATTAGGAACACACTTTTCACGGAGAATCTTCAAGTACAGTTTATTACCAGGAACACTGTGGTAAGCTGCCATCTGCTGCCTCACACAGGCCTGGCTTTGAACTCTGGGGCAGCTCAGTTGGAACTGGCAACCTCAGTTGGAGGAAGGTAGATCCAAGGTTTGGTTCCAGCCTCAAAGGCCAGGTTCAGGAGAGAACAGAGCTCTGACATCAGTGGCCAAAGGGTGGATACTGGGCTTCTGCCACCCATCTGTATTTGGGAGCCTCATGTGTGACCTGGTCCATGGGTAGTTCTAGATGCCTCCAGTGTTGCAGTTGGAAACACAGGTATTTTTGTTAGGTCTTAGCAGGGACAATGGCCACAATGGCTCTTGCTGGCCCGGTCCCTACCACTGTCATACTGTGGTGGCAGTGTCTCAGTGGTTTCTTCTTGTCCAGGCTGCCCCTAGGGAATCATTCCAAGATCAGGAAAGTAAGACATGCCTTGAGAGGTTTTTTGGTGTCTTAGATATGCTTTGCCTCTCACTGCAAACAGTCCATAAGGACAGAATGGTTTCCTTTTGCACAGGGATGGGCCAACAGTCCCCTGTGGTTTGGCATGTGGGAATGTTGGCACTGACACAACAGACACTAGTGACTGACGGGTTGTTTGGGTGTAATGCTACCAAGGCACAATGGGATAGTTCAGTTTTTTACAATGGAGAAAGATGGGAAGGGGGATGCTAAACAGCAACAGGCCATGAACGGTTCTGATTTATAACCCATCTGAAATATGTTATCTCCCCACTCCACCTTCTGCCCCTCAACTGCCACTGTCTAAGCCTGGCACATTCTGATGCAACATTTAGGTGCTGATTTAGACCGGACTTGGAGGACATGGTGTCGTTGTGGAGGAGTTCAAATGGGTGTTTCTTAAAAAGTCTCATTCAAGACTGACTGGGCTTTTAACCCCTCTGGACATATGCCAGGGAATTCACCATGCTGTCACATTACTGTGTTGTCCTGGAATGGACAATCTTGGTCAGAGCTATAGAGGTCCTTGCACCCCTCTGACTCCAAGTCTGAATCTTTTTAACGGGGCAGTAACACAGGGCACTCACTGCTCTCTTTGGTCTCTGATGCTCAGTCCAAGTAGAATCAAATCCCAGGGGTCAGAGTTGGTTCCCTGGAACCAATTCGCATCATGCCCTAGTGATTCATCTTATCATAAAGATATTAGTGTTTAGAAACCCCCTGCCAGCAGCAGAAAGGGGTGTTTCACAAAGGGCCCATCCCCATTGTTTTGAGGTCATCCGTTTTCCTGTCCTGGTCCCATTTTCACTCTCATTTGTTTAGGCTACAGAATAGGCACGTGAATAACTTTTGTTTTTGACGAGTGACCGCAAGAACATTGGCTTCATGTGCTTTTTGTTTGGTTGCAGTTTAACAGCTGTTCCCTTTGAAATAACCCCATTTCTGCTGGCTTTATTTCTTAATTGCTCTTACCCAACTTTTCTGTCCAGTGAGGCTTGTCCCTCCTCCCCATACTCCTGGCCCTGTTCCTTGCCCTCCCCACCACTACCCCAGGAACCCTTTTGGTTATTTCAATCTCCGTGATTAAACTGACCCCCAATTGTTATCAAGAACATTCAGGAAGGAGGATGAAAAAAGGAAATATAATCTTATCTGAGAATAGAAAATATGATAAGGGCCCCCTATCTGGAGGCTGCAGTGTCCCTCGTGGTGGGGCTGCAGCAGTTCCTTTGAAAATAATCACTGACACCATCTCTGCTAAATCACCTTTCACACAGCTCAGGCCTTTGATACGAAGGCCCCTGGCAAAATTAGAGCAGGATTGTGTAAAACCCAGAGCAAACGCATTAAATGCTCAAGAGATCAGAATTAGGGGGCACACAGATATAATTGCTCAGGAGGAACTTGTGTTCCTGGAGGGTGACAGTGTGTGGGTGGATGTGTATGCACGTTTGTGGCTCTGTCTGTAGCTACCAGATGATGATTGCAAGTTATAAGGCATGACATGAGGTGCTAATTAAATGGCCTTTGTATATGTTAATCATCTAGGAGAGGAGTTAATGCTAGACTATATGCAATGTATGATGATTGAGTGCTCAGCTCTCTCAGAAAGTCTCAGATAAAGTGTGAGCAGTCTTGTGCCAATTATGTGTAAACAGCAAGACCAAGAAAGTAATTTTTGCTGTTTGGTTTTGGGGATTTTCTTGTGTTTTTGTCATTGTCATCATCCTGTCCCCCACTACCTCCACACCTGTTTTGGTGTTGAAGCCTCAGGGATAAGCTTTTCTTATTTTATTTCAGCTGAAGGGAATTTCATTGTTTTTTTATGTCATAGATCCTATTAGGCACATTGCAAAAACCCCTCCATGTGTTGCTCCCAAGAACCTGGCAGACCTATTCATGAATATACCCAGCATGAAACAGCCCTGGTGCAGTATGGGGAACCTGCTCGAGCTGGGAAAGCTAAATACCCCACAGGGACAGGATGGAGGTGCATTGAGGAGAACTATAGGAAATACAATTATATGGGCCTTAAGTACTAGTTACTTCCCAAAATAAAATGAAATCTCCTCTATATTTGTTCTAAGATTCTAAAAAATGCATAGGGATTTTGGGTACTCACTCATTTCTTGGGTTCTTGTAGTGGGGTGCCTTTCAGAGACAGGCATAAAATAGCTCTTTTTAAGCAACTAGGTTATTTTAAAATGTTTGAAATTAGTAACCTAAAAATGGAGGTCTCCCAAATCCAAGTTCACTTGAGAAAATCTTACGTTGCTAATTGACTCCACACATTTCTGATCATCATGGGTTGTATCTTTTAGAAAAATGATTTGGCTTGAACTGGAAAACTCTGAGCCATCACCTGGACTCACAGGTGTTACCCATCAGCCAGGCAGCCCATTTCTAAGGTACTCTAAGGCAAAGCTTAAAAATATGCTTAAAAAACCAAAACTAAAATCTGTGAAAACCTTCAACAGCCGCTTGGCTGTTGAAACTCCACCCCTCTGTGAATATCAGGTTAGGAGGTCTCACTTGGGGTATAGGAAGTGTTGAAATTGTCACCTTGTGTGAAATTATTTAACTAAAGAGTCCAGGCTGAATCTGGCAAGCTCAAATTGTAACAAAGTTCCTCTGTAACATAATCTAGAATTAAACTCCTTTTTCTCATTAGAGGGAAAAACACTTTTTTCTCATGTATTTGTGGTGGGACCCTGCAGCTCAAGGCAAGGGTATTATAGTGTTGCCACCTGGTATCTCAAAGTGTTAACTTCAGCACTGAATCATTATTCTAAGGTAAAACCTTTGTAAAGTTTTTACCTAATTTTAAGTACTGGGCAGCAAGCAAATTGTAGTGGTGGGAAATTGGCATGAGAAGAGATAAGCTCAAAATTCCTTACCTTTCTGTTGATCTGGCCTTCAGGGACTGGCATTTGTGAATATAGCTCATTGAATATGGGTACTGTAGTTTGCTGGTCTGTAACAGAGACATGGTCCATGTGGAATAAGGTTGTGAATGACTGGCAGAACCTTCTGTCCATTTTTTATCAGATACACAAAATATGCCCTTTAGGTCTTTTCCTCCTATTCTTCCCCTTGACAGTGCAAATTATGGATGGAGGTGCCAACTTGAACACTAAATTTGCTGTTGCATGTTGATTTGTGGGTTATTTGTGCAAGTGAAAAACACGCTGATTAGTGGAGCAGTCACAGAGGGCTAAACATTTATTTTGGACATAAATCCATTTTATCTTTTATAGGTAGGTGGAATCGTTTGTCACTTCTGTAACTGGCTAAGAAATGCATCTAAACCAAATCTTCCAATTTCCTTGATCCTTGTGGGAAGCTTCAATATGAGAGGTCCCAAAAGAGACATCTAAAAGAAAAACCTAGATTCACCGAAATGGCTGTATTTTATTATTAGATATAATTTCTGATCCAAAGACACTGCACTCTGATTCACTTCCAGAAGTATGAAGTGAGGAATGAGCCAGCCACAGCAAGCTTTGCTTTCATCTGCAGAACTCACTGGCATCACAGTCTGGGACATTCCCAGTCTGCAGCAGCCATCCCTGTCATGGTGACCATGTGGTTTGATAAGGCAGTGTAGTGAAATATCTTAGGGAACTGATCCAACTGCAGAAGAAAAAGAAAAATCCTGCTTTTATGTGTCCTGTGTGTTTCTTGTTACAGTGGATCAGTTCACCAGCCAGGCTGATGTCATGGACCACTGCTGCAGCACGTGGAAGGGATCACGCATTGCAAGGCAGAGGCACTCTGAAAGGAATCCCCAAAACTGGAATGCCACCAAATTTCCAGCATGAAACTGTAGCCTCAGCAAAGCAGGAGAGAAAAATTCTGTGAGCAGTTTAAATAAAAAGAAAAACCCAACCAACATGGAAAACTATTTTGCTGAAGAAAGTACTAGGGGGGGAAATAAACCAAGCCAAAAAAAGCCTTCAAACAAAACCCCACCCAACCCAAGTCCTTTTTCATAAGAAGGAGTTGAAGATCAGTCTTCTTCAGCCTGACTCAACAGTGTGGAGTGGGCCATTTTGGGAAGCTTTGCAATGCAGGGGGGCAGAGAGGAAAACAAGCAATACCAATCAGTGCCCAGACTATGAGACTCAAAAGCCCTCCCTCATTTAGATTCCAGTAGCAGAATGTGCTGTTGGTGACTATGAAGGGAAGAGAGTTCTCCCAGAGTGTCTGATCCTGGCATCCCTGTGTGTAGCCCCCATTCTCAGGCCCTTTTTGTGTTTGCACCTTTTAAGGAGGGGTTCCCAGGCATTGCTCAATCTGTAACCTTTGTGTGCTTCCTGTGGAGCACACTCTTAAATTAGTTTTTATCAAAAAACGCCCAGAAATTTGATAGGCGAGATGAGAAGTTGGGTACGATCAGGGAGGATATTAATGAAGAACTGTCACTTCTCTGGCTGTAGCTTTGTTGGCCCTCCTGCTTTCTGAGATAAAGACACAGCAGCTGATCTGGGTACTATATCAGAAGGCCATAATGGCTGCTTGATTATATATGAGATGTATGTAGATTTAAAGCTTAACTTATGTTACCAAAAACGAATCAATTGCAGGGTAAAGCCTGACATATTTGTTGTGATCACTAAAATCTTCTCATGGCTTAATGGTGCCCATGGTGGCTTTAAAAAGCTGTTTGGATCCAGCTTAATGAAATTTTATCTCTTCAGAATCTATTTATATATTTAGTAATAACAGCTCAGGATGGGAATATTTTCCTCTCTCCTATCCTTTTCCACCTGAGTTCCAGAAAACTCTACAAAGAAGGAGTTAAAACACCCTTTTAGCAGGTAGGAAGGCAAAGAGAGGTAGAAAAAATTCCACTTACTCGTGTCCAAAAGGACTGCAATCCAGCCAAAGTATTTTATTTCTTCTGGAGATGACCTCGCTCAGCTCCTTGGTTAAATGCTTTTATGGATCTGTTGCTTTAGGCTTTGTTCCTGGAAAGCTGAGTGTACCACAGCAAGAGAAATGATGCCCTAGCATCACTAAATAGTTCTGGTACCTATGCAAGCTCTCATAGAACAGCCTGGAGCATCTCTGTGGGTGCTGAAGGAAGAAAACGCCTTTCAGAGGCTGTGACTCTTTGCCACGGTCACCTCCCTGGCAGCCTGACAAGTGCACAGCCAGAAGGTCAGTGCAGCACCAGGAGTTTGCCGGGAAGCGATGGCTGGAGTCATCCTGCCTTGGCTGACAGGCCTCTGGGGCTTGTCTGCTCACAAATGACACAAAAATGCAGGCACAAATAAAACCCTGGCAACTGCTGTCTGCAAGAGCCTCACTGCTTCCAGAGGGAAGGAGTGCAGAGTAATTTGATGCCTTCATTATCTTCATAACATGAACCAATTTGTCAGCAAACTACTGTGCAGACTGATTCCTGATTGCAGGGAAAACCAGGCTAGGAGAGAGGACCATTATTTGCAACCAGTTTAAGCACTGTTCTATTTCAGAGGAATATAAATACACTGTGTAGAGCTGGCTCATTAGACACTTATCCATTTGTATTTATGGTTTAATTAAATAACTGCATGGGAGGACTTTGGTTTCTAATTGCAGTCACAATATAGTTTTGCCCTCTTTATGGCAGTCTCTTTCTGAGAAAGGTATCGTAGGCACAAGCACATTCAATCTGCCAGCTCCCATTCCTTGATGGAAAGAAGAAAGTAAAATACTTAAGCCCCCAATGTATGGATAGGGGAACTGATGTATAAAGAGTTTTAGTGATCAGCTTCAGGTTATGCTGCTTACCGACTTCTTGTGAGAAACCATTCAGTTTTTTGCTGAAAAGCAGGGCTAGGAGGTGAGTTGATGATTGCTCTTTGCTTCTAAGAGATGATTCTCCACACAATTTTGCAAGCACCACTTTTGCCTGCCTTCTTCTTTTGTTATAAATTCCAAGCTTAGCCCATCTTTCCAATCACCCTGAATCAGGTTTTGTCTTGCAGATTTGCTTGTAGTGGCTCTGATTTTAACCTGAAGCAGCAAGAATGCAACATACTGAGTATGATTCCTCTGAATGAGCTCCTGTACAGAGTCCTATGCTACTTCACCATCTCAGGAGCTGGACTCCATGCGGGATGTGACAGGAACTACCTGCTAGGTTGGATGTACAGGGACGTGAGGCGAGTTACAAACCAGCAGAAAAGCTGCAGACAAGTTAGGTGACCCTCTGCCTGTCTCTGAAATGGCCCCTACTCTGGCGTTGCTTCTGTTTTGGTATTGTCTTCTGGTACTAAATCCAGTGGGTTTCTTGCCACACCATATTTCCTATAAAAACCATTCTACAGAAGATTGGCTTTGAGATTTTGCTGAGGGAGAGTCTGTGTCATGGCTCTGGAGTGGAGGCCAGGTAAATATAAAGGTAAGCTTTCTGTGTCTGCCCATCCCATCACTTGCATGAACTCACATCTCTGTCTGGGACAGAGGACAGCAGGGTTATGAGATCTCTTAACCAGGCATGCAACTTTCAGCAGTGCTTTGACTTTGAGTGTAAATTTTCTCTCTGAAAAGTCAGGGGAAATCTAAAGGAGCTGCCTGTTGCTTAGAGAATAGAGAGGAAGAGTGCTTTGACATTATATTTTCTTATTCCTAATCCCTGAGGTAGCTGATGTTTTCATTTAATATATTTTACTCCCTTCCATGTTTAATGTGCTCCCTTAAATTTTTTAAGCTTCTTTTTCTTCTCTTTAACTCAGTTAAATCAGATTCCCCTGTACCCTGAAATATAAAATACATGTAGGTTTTCTCTAAAGCATAGTTTATGCTAATAATTCTTTCTCTGCATTCCTGTGCTAGAGTCAAGCACTGCATATCTGATTTGGTCTTAATGACTTTTGGGAATCATTTAAATATCTAGCTGACTAGCCCAGTTAATAATCTAAGCTGCCGCTCCTTGAAGCAGGAGTGACTCATGGAAGAAGAAAGCTTCTTTTTATTTCTAAGCCTCTCTCCTGCCCCTTCACTGCTGTGCAGGCTCTGAAGGGCACGTCTTTATCAGATGTTCCCAGGCAATATGCATCCTTTGTCTTGCTCCAGTCACACATTCAGGTGTGCGAAGTGCCAGCTTGGTTTCTGAACATCTGTTGCCTGCACACCCATTGCAGGGAGATTGCTGGAGCTTGCAGATTAAACAGTTCAGGGGCAAATTTACTTTTTGAATTGCAGATTATTTGGGGGGGGAGGATGGGGCAGGGGCGGACAGAGGGGAGGAACCCGTAGATATTGTAGTGGGGATAGTTCTTGGGAGATGACTGGCTTTACTCCTTTGTGCTTAAGTGTGCCCTGATATTGCTGGTGCTATCTGTGGATGAATCAGAGAGCAGTGGACATTGGGATTTGCCTTTGGGATTGCTCGTCTAATTCAATGTCCTTTTCCAAATGAGTGCTACCATATTCCAATGTTTGGTTTCATTCTTAAGGTATTTTCTGACCATCTCACCTAAGAGCTCCTGAACTTTCATTTACTTTCTAGAATGAGCTCTTTTTTTTCACATTTTTTGTTCTAAAGTGCCATGGATCATTGTCAAGAGCTGTTACTGCTGTCTATGCTGCAGAAAGACAAAAATCTGCTCTGGTAATGAAAAATACATGATAATTTGTGTTTCCTTGCTTCTTGCACCCTAGATTACTCTCCTGAGCACTAGCATGATGTCAGGACTACCTCTGGCATCTCAGTGTTTCCTTTTGTGTCCTGAATGGCAGTGCTTACTGAGATTGCTGCTTCTCTGATTTATGAATCAAGATATGTTCCACCAGAGAGAATGAGTGCCCAGGGGAGGAGAGAAGGGTTTTGATCTCACTGTGCTTTTGAAATATGACTGTAAAATCAGAATTAGATGGCAATCTCTTTGGGGCAGGGACATCTCTGTTTGCCCTGCACAGTGCCCAGCATGCTTTGAGTGCCATGTTATCAACAACAGAGATTGAGTAATGGGTGATGCTCTCAAATCATGTCGGTTGACCCTGAAGAGTTGAGTTCTATCCTCATGCTATTATTAATAGTGCTTTTGTTTTCTTCCCCCTGTCCCATAGTAACTGGACCTTGCTGAGCTCACCTCATAGATGTGATGGGATGGGGCCACTGCTGAGCCATTGCCTGTGCTGTGACAGGAGCTGTGCCCTCTCCTGGGCACAGCCTCATGTCCTGCTGTAGAAATTGTGGTTTTTCTGTGGTATTCACTCTCCACAGTTGGCCTTAAGCACCTACTGTGGCTTCAGGAGGCCTTAAAATAGTGAAAGTAGCAAGGAAAAGCACAGGGATATTTGCAGCTGCTGGGACCAGTCACAAACTTTTCCCTTTGCCAATGTGAGTGCAGACATGCCATCTCATTCTTTCTCTTGACTTGAAGTTTTGGAGAAGATGTACAAAGACTGTGAGGGATTTAATCACTGGGCTGAGTAGTCCTAAACCCACAGAATGATCCTTTGAAATTTCTTTTCTTTAACTGTCTCTTTCTTTTTGTTCCTTCAAACCTATTTTTCTCTCACCTCCAGATGTGAAATGTCAATTTTTGATCAACCTAAATCAAAGTTTTTCAGTGGAGGAGGTACAGCTGAAGATGTCCTCACTGCTTCCAGAACTGCTGTTTCCTCAGCTCTAAAAGCAACGCCACACTTAATGGTTTCACCAAGTTTTGGCTGTCACTGCTATTAAAGAGCCTGACTTAACTCACAGTCATTGCATTTGAGTGGAAAACTTGTCTCATCATTATAGGTAGGGCAAGAGGAAGGAAAGGATACTCAAGGTGTGATTGCCATGATTCCTAAATGAGTCATGGATTTTGATGTGGAAAGAGCTCACCTTGTCCTCCTTGACTGCATATGTGGCTTTGCTTTTTAAGGTGAAAGATGGGATTGCTGTCTGTTCTGCACCTGGTAGTTCAGATTTCAGGATAGTAATTTCCATAGCCTTTACAGTTAGAGCTCGAGATTTGGGGTAGAGGGCTGCCCCTCTCCAGGGTGCCCTGCTGCAGTGGGGAGTCTGTTCACCCAACAGCAACCATTTCTGAAGAGGGGGAGCAGGATGGGTGCTCAGATTATTTGAACTGAGTTAGTTCTGAAATATGGTCCATGTGGAAATTCTTTCAAAGAGGACTGTTCTTATGCTTTGTCATGATGATCATGCTTTCCTAAGAGTAAGAAAAATTGATTGGACTTTAGAGAGATGCAGAAAAACAGGCGCCTTTTTTAAGACCCACCAAGCTATTGGCTAAAGCTGAGGTGCACTCAGGTGATGTCTTCAGCTCAGTTGCCTATGGTGCTCTGCTCTAAAATGGGACATGTGACATCTCATGTGGGCTACTGACCTGTGTCCTAAAACTCTCATCTCATTGTCTTGGTTCTCCAGCTGCAAAGATTCATTTGAGGAGATGGAAATGTCTTGCCTTCCCAGCCAGGAATATAAAAGCAAACGGATGGATAAAAGCGAGTGGGGAGAGCTCCCAAGGAGACTTTGCTGGCAGATGTCTGCAGTGGATCTTACAGCCCCGTTCAGCACATTTGTCTCCCCAGATGAGCTGATGGCACATGTGAAATGCAGTGAGTTCTTGGGCTATCGTGTAAATTGGGGGATGGCTGCAGCCACTGTTCATAATTAATCATTTAAGCAACAGTAAAATCAAGTGACTTTACTGACAGTATCCAAACTGCTGACCTCAATGCATTTTAAAAGTTCATTGGATACTGAACCTCTAATGACCCATGTATGGATCTAGAATAATAATTTTCATAATCCTCAAGTCATTATCTTAAGAGGGAATGTATTGTTCTCCTAATTAAGTCTGTCCACATGCTGTGCAGCTTCCCATGCAAATGCACTGTGCATAAACTAATTAAAAGAAATATACAGCCACAAGGACTTAAATGGTCTTGTATGCAATCTCTTTAAATTATAGCCTTCCTCCTCCCCCCTCACACACACAGGCTGTCAAGGGATTCAGCATCATATTCAGCAGGGAAAACCACTGAGCAGTTTTGGATCCCAATCTGGAATCCCCTAGACTTTATTAGAAAGCTTTTGTTTTATGGCATTTTTGTGAGGGCCCTGGATGTGTAGAAGACCCTAATGGAGAGTTATGATTGTTTAATAGGAGACACAGTCCCTGTCCTGAAGGGCTTACAGTCTAAAGAGACGAGACAGCCAAAAGCTAAAAAAGTCTTGTTTTGCAGTTGAATGGATCAGCCATTGAAAAGTTGAATGACTTTTTCAAGGTCATATATACAGAGCTGGGAACTAGAGGCAGATCTACTCCAGCACTGTATGTGCCTGAATCTTCTACCTTTAGTAATAGACCCAAATGACATAATATATATAAGCCTATTTTGTGCAACAGCACCAAAGGGCAATTTCACACAGATTCTCACTGGTATTTTGTTGGCTGGGAAATGGCTGTGAAACGGCTTGGCTGTTTTCAGTAGCTCTTTCATGTTCTCTGGTGTGGTGAAGGTTGTGCCCCTGGAGAGTAGTATGTTGGAGGCATGTGACCATCGTGAAATATTTGCTGCCAGGTCTCCCCACTTACACCTCAGCAACACTGTGCAGATACAGCAGAAGACCCCTGGCCAGCAGTGTTCATGCTGTCTGTGTGCCTTGCATTGGATCATGAGTTTGAGGAGCTCAGGACTGGTCTCCGTTTCTGTTTGGTTGTGAACATGAATGAAGTAAGATGAAGGAGATCATCAGGGTTATTTTTGCTGTCATTTCCCTTGGGACTGTTGCTGACATTGCCTTTGGCTTCTACTTTGCAGAGAAGGAGTGGAAGCTCTGGGCATAGGATGTCCTGCTTGCTGTTTTCCCTCTTCTTCTAGTTACATGGATCTGGTATTTGTGTGTTTGCCAGACGGCCAAGGAATACTTTCTGAGTGGTCTGACCTGAGGAGAGTACCCAAACAAAGAAGCTATACTTGCACTGAGGTAAACCAGGACAATGCAGCCATTCCCATCCATGGGAGAGGATGCAAGCAATTGTTGTGCAACTCAGCTGCTCCGAACCAGTTGGAATGATATCAGCTAGTAGATGAAGATGGGCTGTGTAGCTCACAGCATCACAGGTGCCTTATGTTCTACCAAATAGACATTAGTTGGTGTCTGCAGCCTCTGAACAATTATTGAGGCAGTGGAGCTGCAAGCTTCAGAAACAGCCCATCAGTGTGTGAATGCCATCCACAGTGGGATTGGCTTGGGGGAAGTGGCAGCCAAGCCCTCAATAGCCCAGGCATGGCTGGATAGGAATTTGCACATAAATTTTGAGAGAGAACAGGGATTTTCTTGCTCTCTTTTGTAGATAGGTGTTTACGAGTGTGAAGTGAAAGATGAAATTTCCTTAGGCTGGTCTCAATTACTGTCTTATTCTTTGCATGTGGCAGGTTTCCTGACAGCATCCCTCCTGATGCAGCAGCCATTGAAAACAGCAGCTGGAAAAGGAGGGTGAGGAAGAGCCTGGCCTTACAGCTGGGAGGCCCCTCAGCACAGGATCAGAACCACAGCAAACAAACAGTTCTCCTCTTATCTGATGTAGCCTGAAGAGCAGACAGATAGCCCTGCAGCAATCAGTATGACGAGAATGCAGTGAGTGAACTCTATCAAGAGAAATGAAACCCTCCCCTCTATGGAGGAACCTTCATCTCTCTGTTTCCCCCCTCTCCAGTCCTCATTCTGGTAAGAGGGAGGATCTTTTCCCCATCCAGCGATGAGATGAAAGAATGCCCCACATTTGACACTTCATGAGTTGGCTGAACCCTACAAAGTGATCTTCATAAAATTCTGATTCCAAAGCATCAAAGCCTTTTCCTGACTGGTAAAAACCCTAAAAATTCCTGGAAGAACTGCCAAAGGGCAATGGGGCTGATTCTGTCGACTGCCTTTGGTTAGAGGCGGGTTTGGTTATTTATGGGGGCTGGGGGAGGCAAGAATTCTCCAGACAGGCGGCTAAACCAAATAAAACAATGATAAAAATCAATGAAGTTATGTGCAGGGAAAGGAATGCCTGTGCATAAAGCACACACTTCTCTGTGCTGAAACCTCGCCTGGTATGGTGCTGCTCTGGGCACTCCACCCCCTGCTGTCTCATCCCCCTGTGTCTGCTCAAATGTGCCCTTTGCTGGGGGAATTCTGGCTTGATTTAATGGTATCTTCCTAACGAGACTTCACACTGATTGAGATGCAAATCCTACTAGAAACATGTCCAGCTGAGTAATCACCCAAATGCAACAAGAAGTCACCCCATTGCAGTGAGATTATAGCAGGGCTGCTCTGTCAGCCCTTGCAAGAAGCCAGCAATGGATTAGGAGTGTGACTTTCATCTCTCTGGAAAGGTGGAAGTGTTCTTATGTACAGGTCGTGCTGGGACTCCAAGAAGCAAGTGTCTGTCTCTGCAAACTGTGCCTCAGAGTTGATGATGTGTAAGGGATGGAGGTTGGGACACAGGGTTGCGCAGAAGCCCTTGGATGAGAAACAAGGTGTGAAGATGAAGATTTCCTGTCAGAAAAGGCTGAAGAAATTTGCTATTGCAATGTGATGGTGTAAAGGAACTGAGTGAGCAGGACAATCTTCAAAATTGGGTACTTAAGACATACTGAAGCATTAATTCTGTGTCCTGTTGGGGTGTGCGTCACTGCAAAGCTGTGAGTTGGAGTGAAAGACTGTCCCTTCTCCAAAGAATTGAAGTCTAACCATACGAGGGAAGAGAAAGCATAAGAAAGCAGTTCATATGGGATTGGGACTGGCTGTTGGATCTTTCATGCATCCAAGACTAGAACAAGAGGATTCAGTAATTCCTTCAAAAAGGAAGATAGCTTGCAATCTACTTTGCAAGGAAGCATGCTGAGCATCTCAGCAAATGGGAAGATGACTAGGAGTCAGGACTGAGTGAAGTGTTGAGATATCTGATTAGAGAGGAAATTTGGTGGAGAGGGTTGGACTTAGTGACTGCAAACTGCTTTTGCATGAGTGCACCCCTGATTTTCCTATGTTAGTGAAATTTTGGATGTTTTCGTGGGTTGTTACACAGCCATACCATTAGCCAGTCCAATATTCTCATCTTCTTAGTGCTGATTTTCATTTTTGGAGGTATGCTTTGGTGGAAAACCTCCAGTACTCTCATAGAAAAATTGTCCCTTGAGTAGTTAATTTTTTTCCACTGATTTCTTTTGGACTTCATGGAATCATAGAATGGTTTGGGACTTTAAAGGTCATCTAGTCCCAAGCCCCTGCCATGGCCAGGGACACCTTGCATTAGACAGGGTTGCTCAGAGCCCTACCCAACCTGGCCTTGAACACTTTTGGTCTGATGATTGCACTCCTTGGCCTCACCTGTTCACCAATACTTGTTTATGCTGTTAAAAAGGTGGTGAGGATCAGTGTACTGAGGTTGCTGTTCATCACTGTGCTGTGACCTCCAGCTCAGTAGGAAAGTGTAATTAATTTTTTCTGTCTTAATCATCATTCAGAGCCTTACTGAATTCTTTGTTTGGGTCAGGTTCTACACTCACTGTGTGAGTGGTCCCATCACTGGATTGCCTTTGCCCAGTCTGTTGTCTCAAGGGAGCCCAGCCCTTGCCACAGTCCTCACCCAACTGAGATACATGGTCCTCTTTGCTCCTTACCCACAGATGAAGCCTGCTTGCAGTACTTCAGCAGAAGAGAGACAGGATGAGGTGAATTTGTTTGCTAGATAGATGGCAGGACCCTTATTTCTTGTTAAAGGCTTGTGAGATAAGAGATGCCATTGATGTTTCAAGGTGCTCTTATCATAAACCGTAGTCTATGATAACACTACTCATCCACACTTTCTCTCCAGTTTGTTGATGAAAATGGAGAATTTTCTTCTACTGTTTCCAGTCTCTGGAATGCCCCTAGACAAAAGAATTTTACAGACACTTCTTTTCCTTTTGTGAATCAAACTCCAACCCCTTAATGTTCAGTAAATAATGTGTTCCAAAGAGACTGTGTTGTATGTGATTGTAATTACATTTGGGTTTTAATAATCATAAACACTCCTGTTTTCTAAGAATCAGCTAAACTGATTTCCAAATAATTTAGTTTGAATGGCATGTTTTGTGTTTGTGTAGCATCTTCTCCCTCACTTCTAAGGAAAAACAAACAATGTATTAAAAAAAAAGCAAGTGTGGGGTAAAAAAAAAACCTTGGAGAAGTTTAAAAGACTCTAAACCTGAAAAGGGAGGGTGGGATCAGCTAATTTGTCCCTCTTTTGTATGGTTTATTAAGCCTTTTGTTCTGGTATGCATGGGTTCAGTGGGAAAGCGGTTTTTGATATATAATGTATTTATTTTGCTAATTAATTAAAGCAGTATTCATATGAAAATATCGACTGATAATGGCTTTCACAGCAACAACTGTGTTTTTTAAAGCAGCAACTTCTAATTACAAATTGACTGGCAGAAATATATAAACCCAAATATTGTTCCACTGATTTCCTTTTAACTGTGTAACTCTTGCTTGATTTATCGGATTAGAGCTTTTCACATGTAGTTGGTACAATATATTGTTTTTAATGAGAAATTAAAATATTACCAACAATACCCATAAACCATTAAAAACACAAACTCTAGATGAATGGTAATTAGATGGAATTATTTGAGGCTGATAAATTGAAAGCAATTAATGTATTTGTTAGGGATTCTGAAGATGGCTCTGGGTGTTCCAGAATGCACTGAAGGGTTCAGATTTGGTGCAGAATTGCATGTGGAGATACCTTTCACTGCCTCAAGTGTCCAAGGTACCAGTGGAGAAAATGCTGGCAGGGCTCCACTGGATTCTGGGAAGGAGGAGAGGTGAGGAGTTACATCAAGGGTTTTTTTGGGGAGGGCTGAAGGGATGTATCAGGGCAGGTTTTCCCTGGATCAAGCCTCTTCTGTGTTTTGCTGTTATCTGTGACATTATATGAGGAAAAACTTGAGGAAGTGAGGCAGGGAGAGCTGCTGAGGAGAAATAAAGTTTTCTTGTCTCTGCTGTGGTTTATCAGGAATGCATCCTCTGCTCAACTCAAGCAACACTGAGTCAGTAAAGCTGCACAAGATGCTCTCTTTTGGGATATGAGGAGGTTGCCTTTGTTAATGGTGGCTTGTAACCCCTGCAAGAACATCCTGTTTCTATTCTTTCTCTTATTCTTGGCAAAGCAAATGTTTTGGGATTCTGTTTCAGCGAAGGAAATACTCTCGGGCGGTGATGCCTTTTGATATTGCTCCTTGTACCTGGGTCTAGAACAGAGCTCACCATGATTTCCCATCTCAGGAGAATTTTTCAGCACAAGAAAAACAAGCCAAAACCAAGTAATCTCCTAAATCAGGATAGTGATGCCTCTACTTAAAAATCAAAACAAAATAGCCTTCCCCACCATAAAACCTAAAGGTTCTGGTAACATATGACTTGAACAACTGAAACTGCTAGTTTTATTTCAAGTCTTCTCCAAGTGTAAATTAGGACATTCAAATTAAGAATCATGGCAAACAAAACCCAGAAACCTTTCCCCCAGGTCAGGAATATAATCAATCCTTTCTTACACACATTTTCTTTGTGATAACTTGAGATTTCTGATGAAGGGTGGGATGTTTTTCCAGAAAAAATCTTGATGTGGAATTCTGCAAGTAGAACTTCTTCTCAACCATTGGTTTATCTCTGTTCTAATGCCTCCTTCAGATTTATTCCTCCCACAAGGGTTTTCGGTTCTTATCCACCGTAGAAAGGAATGCATTATTTAACAGGGCAAGAGCACAGTGAAACCTGATGGTAGAACCCTTTGTGTTCTTCCATCAGCTGCTGGTATCTTATTCAGGAAACCAGGTTTTCAAAGGAGCTGGAGTTCTTGAATTCACTTGGGGCACTTGATGCTGGTGGGTGCTGAGTTCCTTTGTAAACCTGGAGATTGCATTTTGAATGAAAGTTGTTGGACTGAAATGGGATTTTTTTTCAGAATCTTTGCCCCAAAAATGGTGTTTCCTATGGAAATGCTGAGGCTTTTTGCAGTTTCTTACTTGTTGTCTGTCTTCAAGGTACACTGAAGTCTTGCAGGTGTTCTTAAGCTTATATTTGCAGGAGCAAGAACCCTGTTGTCTCTCCATGTGGCTCCATCCCTGTGCAGCACATTGTGGCTCTTGCAGGGTGTTTTGTTACAGCTCTTTTCCATCCTACTGGAGTCACAGTCAATTGCAGAAAAAAGTAGGTGTTTTATCAAGGTGTATTTTGCTTCCAAGGATGAACTAGACAAGGAACTCCTTCAGCCAGCGGCATTACTCTGGGGAACATTTCCTGGGTTGTTGCCACAGCTGTGAAGTAGCATCTTGGGCATGGCATTTCAGTAGTTTTCATTCCTCCAGGACTGGTTTAGCCATCAAATTATCAAATAAGGCTCTTGGAGGAACCACCTGGGGCCTGTTGCACAAGCTGGATGCCAGTAAAATCCAGTTGTGTGTAGCAAAAGGGAAAAGACCAATAAGGAAACAATAACAGAAAAACTCTCTTAAAAAGGCATATGGGTACAATGCTGCTGGCCCACTTAAGGAACCTGTTATATTCAGTAGTGCAATAAAATCCCAAGTAATTGCAAATGAAACTTAATGCCTTGTAAAAGAGCTCAGCTCCTTTCTCCTGTAGCTGCAGCTTTTTGAATGGCTCCAGCAGGAATTGTATTTGTGCTGCACAGCCTTGGGACGTTTTGGGGAAACAGCTGATCAGCCGTGGGCAGTATGAGGGTTGTTTGAAATGGTCCAGCTTTTTTAGCAAGCTTGGTCTTCTGCAGGAGGATATAGAACAGGGCAGCACACAGGGAATTTGACTCTGACCCTGTGCATGTGGGATCCAGAGTGTTCTAGTCTTCCCAGCAGGTGCAGGAATCACTTCAGAGTGGTCAGCCAGGATGCTGCTGAGGTGATAGTTACTTTTTCCTCTGTTTTCAAAACCCTGTGTTCCTTCATCATCCTGACTACAGCAGTGGGCTCAAAAGCCTTGCCAAAGCAAGGCAGAGAAGCCCTCCTAACATTACTTGTGTGTATATTCCTTCTGGGCTTTTATCCACACTTTTACCTGAACTTATACAGCACAGGATTCTTGCCTGCTTCCAGCAAACCCCGTTTATTTGGGGGAAAAAGACTTGTGGTTCTGCTCTCTACTATAGATTTTGAATTGTAACAGTTTCTTTAAATCGTAGGGCTAAATCCTCACTGTCTTTCCTTAGGTCTCGAGTCAAACTTCCTTTACGTGAATAAGAAATATGTAGGAGGAGGGGATTTGCAGCACAAGGCTTTCCAGTGAGGATAGGGATATTTTTTATTCTTTAGTGTCTGGTCTTTGGGAATTAAATAATTGCTTGGGAATTTTAACTTCACTTCAAAGGTATGTTTCTAACCCTTATGTTTGTGTGAACTCCACCCCCCGCCATGCACCTCCCCATGTAATTTGAAAGTGTGATTTGGCTATGCTTGAAAGACTCAGGATCCAGAAGGCAGAGAAAAACAACCCAAGGTTGATTGTTATTAAAAACAAACACCACCATCCCCTCCCCAAACTAATGGTATTTGAATTCTTGGGTTTGCATTGCTGGTTTTGAGCCATAGGAACTGACAGAAGGTAGAAGCCTGACTTGCATTAGAACAGAGAAGCAAGAACCTGGTGGTTTGCTTTTAAGTGGCCTGAGCCTGTTAAACCTGGTGTGCAAGTGCTTGCAAAATGGTGTGAGCAAGGACCGAGTGAGTGCCATGGAAGTAAGCACCAGCCTTTAGACAAAATCCTTCCTGCTTCCACACACTTCCCTCATTTTTCAGTCCTGCAAAGTATGATATCCCCTCCTCCTCCTTTATTAATCGGGTTTTCATTTAAATTGCAATGCTTTGTTTTCCCACATGATTAACTGTATTTGGTAAATGAAGTATTGAGTGGCCCTTTTAAGTGCAAATGATGGTTCTAGCTGCCCACACTTCAGCTGAAAATGTGCAGTGTCCTTTTTTTTCCTGGCATGAGCTAGCAGAAGTCATGGGGTGCACTCTGAGAAATAGCCCCTGCTTTCTTTTTTGTTGTTTTTCCTCCCTCTGATGACATGAGTCAGGGGCACTGTCAATCTCTGAACCAATGATGTCTTCTTTTCAGCAATTAATCCTGTTTCATTGTTTGACTGAGCTGTGACATACTCTAAGGTTTGTCTTAATTCTCCATAGTTGACAGAAGCGGCTAATTTCTGAAATTCTAGGAGGATTTCTAGAGAAACTTCATACTCTCTTCCCCCTGCCTTGAAATGAAGCAATCTCCTGCAAACTCATCAGCCCATTTCTTTCCTTATAGGGCTAAGGCTGGTATCCTTCATTAACTTCCTGCATAACTATGGGTTTGACTTGGCTTCTCTAAATGCTCTTGCTCGAATTGGTCCAACACTTTGTCCTCACATCCACCCACGCATGTAAATTTCTCAGTATCATAAGTTGGTTATGTTCCATGTAAGTCATGGCATCTCTTCATATTTGCCCCTTCATCCACCCCTGTGAAAAATGTGTGGTGTTTAAAATGGAGGCAAATGCAAATAGATACAAGGTGGGGATATGGAACTAAGAGAGGAGAGCCGTGAACACAGAGTCTGTGGAGTTTATTAGGCTGTTTCAATAATGAAGTGCAAGACTGTCCCTTAAAGCTGGATGTGAAAACTGCTGAGCCAATAGAGAGGTTTGTATTGATTTCAGTGAACTCGAGATCAGTCCCTTTGAAAGCAGCAAGGAATATGGACCTAACCAGATGATGCCCCTGTGGCAAAAGATAAGGCTTAGTATCTAGGCAGGAGACTAAATAAGACCTCAAGTCTTTCAGAAGTGCTCCCTAGGAAAGGGCAGACCCTATACTCAGGGAGGATTGTAGTAGTCTGAGATCAGTGCTTTGGAAACTCTCTTCTCTTGGCTAAATGAGAATATCTTGCATTTTCAAATCTGGTTCCAGTTGTAGGTGTTGAATGAGTGAAAGTCTCTTTCTGAACAAATTTTTAGAGACTGCCTCCCCTTCGATGTCAAAACTGAGTTTTGCAAGGTGTTGTGTTCCTTTAGCTTTTAGGGCTACACATATGCACAGTCAAGGACTTAGGACAATCACTGATGGGAAATTAAAAATAAAAATTCAGATAAAAATGGTGTGGATATTTAGATCAAGGATATGGACATTTGAGACCTTTTTGAAATGGTAGGCCAGCCAGCAGTGTCGCCACCAGACCATGGTTTGAGCTCTGAAACCCCAGCAAAGTTGGGGTATGTGATCCCAAGACTGGGGTTGTCTAAACACTGAAATCACTCAGAACTCAACTCAGCAGAAGTGTATGTAAAGGCACTGAATAAACACAGCAGTCCTGGGGAACTAATGTCTCCACCCAAAGCTCTGGAGTTCTCAGTATGCAACCGTTATCATCTAAAATATTACCTATCCTGTTGCAGCCTGGATTTGATCTCCTTGCCTATGGATTAGACATATGAATATAAAACAAAATACATGCACAAAACCCTTGTGTTTCCTTTGCAAAATCAGGCTGTGCACATCGCCATGATTCTTTTCATGTTAATCTACACTTACAACCCAATAACAAGCTAGAGCTTTCTTCTAACCAGGCTTGATTAAATTTGGGAGATTTCTTCCCAACAGGAGAACCCTTCCTGCTTTCATACAGTAAACATGATTTTGCGCTTTCTGTATTTCCCTTTTTTATTTTTATTTCAGGAATTCTTCCCCCCTCCCCCCCCCCGCCTTATTATTATTACTATGAATAAGATAGTTTTAAATCAATTTCAACAGCTGGAATTAATTTTCCCGTTACTGACTCTTCACTTGGTCCTGTCACAGAGGAGGGGGCTTTCTATTAGCATAAACATAACTGAAAGCTCTGGAATTTGCATTAATGTACTTTTAACAAGTTGACAGTCTTTTGGCACACGTTCCTGAGATCTGAGAAGCAAGGAAAAAAAGACTGTATTATACTTTACACTGGCCAGATTGTAAGAAGCTGTCAGGTAAAACCTCTGATTTCTTTTTCTACTACAAAAATATGGGACAAAATGTCCACTCATAAGCAGGTGCACATATCTGACAATTTTGCAGAGTCCTTACTACTTCCCTCCTAGTCCCTGGAAAAGCCTGCTCCCAGCTTGGGAACAAGCTGTTCCATTGTTATTTAAGGGATGTGGAACTCGTCCAAGAGGTGGAGGTGCTAAGCAAGATATTTTACAAAGCTTTTAAAGGATCTCAGGAAACGTATATTTTGGTGACAGGAGCATGGACCCTTTGAAAAGTGATCCAAACTCTGCTAAATAAATTGGTCGATGTGCAAAATAAAAAGCTAGTCCTGCGAGCTCCTTATTACTATGGGGTAGGAATTGAAGATGATTCAGCATGGCAGCTTCGCCAGCAAATGACAAAATCTTAAGAGATGATCTGGAGACTGAGATTATGGTTTTCTACATCTCTGTTTAAACCATATAATTAAAGTGAGGGTCTTTCCGTTTGATTCCAGCTCCTGCATGGCAAGTGAATTTTGGTTGAACTTGGCCTTCATTAACCAGAGGAACCAGAAGCTGCTGTTCCTGCCAAGTCACAGAATCAATAAGTTGGAAGCAACCTCTAATATCTTTGAGTCCAACCTTTGGCCGATCACAACCTTGTCAACCAGACCATGGCACTAAATGCCAAATGACATGGCAGTAGCAGCAGGGCCTGAAAGGACGATGATTATTAGGAAACGTGGGGTTGATGACATTTGGCTGAATCTGCTGGCTTTGCAGTCAGTGTGCAGAAGTAACAGGACTACTGCTGTGATGGTGTGGGCAACCAAGGGGCTGGCCTGTGCACCCCTTCCTGCCCAAAAGGACTCTGTAATGGTCTGAAGGTAAGAGTTAACTGAGTCCCTGCACTGCAGCCTTCAGATGTATGGATAGGAAGCCTTTGAGTAGTTCTGGGTCTCTCAGTTATGCAGATGTTCTGCTTGTATATCAGTGCAGTTGATGTGTATTTTTAAAAAATGCAATGTGCTTCCACCAATTACTTAAAATTAATGTGTTACAGTATTTGCAAAAATGTACAAGCCAACATTAATTTGTATATGTTTCCAGTTACACTAGAAAAGGATGCATGAGAAAATATTTGGGCTGCAGATCAGACTCGTATCAGTTACCACGGGAATGAAAGAAATAGAACTGAGGGAATCCTTTAAACGACAGGATTTTTCAAACTGAAGTCTTATTTGACTATTTATTTAGGCCCTACATTAAGACAAAAATGTGCATTTAGCCAGCTCCTCCTGCTGGACCCAGAGCAATTATTAGGGCTTACTTCCATAAAAATATTGCTGATCCTGGCCCCAGAATAGAGCAGAAGAAAGCCTGAGAGAGCTGCTGTACATGGTGGCACTGGGCTCACTCTATGGCCAGGGGCTCGAGTAGCCCCCTTGCAGCAAATAGAGGCCAGCTTTTGTTTACGTGGTAAAGCTGCTTCCAGTGGTTTGGCAAGGCTGCAGTATTTATCTGCTCCAGGCTTTTTTCCTGAGTTTGTCTCTTGAGTTTAGAGAGACCAAAATGGTACCCTCTTTGTCTGGAAACTATGACTTGATCTGGCTGGCATGGGAGTGGTATGATGCAGCTTACAGTATGGAGAGTGTCTCACTGCTGGGAAGTCACAGAAAGTTCTGCTAGTTAATTAGCAGGGGGATTGTAAATAGCTAAAACCTGACTGAATTTCTCTGTCAGCTCAGGACAGAATCCTCCTGCCACTCCTCTTCCTGCTTCTTCACTCTTTGACCACAATTGTTTATTCTGGAGATAATTTTTCCTCTCACGGCTTCTGCTCCAGTCACTACTATGGCTCACAGTAGCTGTTATTTGTTCCCTCTAGGAAAAGAAGAAACTCAGTGCTGTGGAAGAGCAGTATTCTCTCAGTCTCCTTCACACCCTTTGTAGTTTTTCCCTTTCCCAGGGAAAGGCTGGGAGCAGAGGCAGCCTGTCCAGTGCTGGTAGACTTGGATGCTGCTGTCCTGTCTTGTTTCAGCTGATGAAAAGCACTTAAGGCAGATCTGCCTGGTCTGCGGCTGAATCACATTACTTTTCTGAGCTAATCTGCCTGTGTACTTGTGGCTTCATAGAGCCTGGTGCAGGGCCCTCATCCAGCCAACAACCACAGCCTATGGCAGACTGGATGGCTTAGAGATACCTTGGTGGTGTCTTCAGGTGCCATCATTGACCAGTGCACAGGGCCAGATCACTGAAATAGGGAATGGGACACTTCTTCACTCAAGCCTCCAGAACCTAAGGTCATGAAGTCAACAAACCTTCTAGAAGGTTTATTTTTTTCTTCTTAAGACACTTCCAAGAGCCCCTGGAGGAAACTTGTGTTGGTATAGGTGGTGCACTCTGGCTGAAAATGCTCATAACATCACCCGTCTAACAACTGTGTGTCTTCCTTTGACAAAAAGAAGACATTTCTCATCTTTCACATAAAGATATCCTCCCTACATGCCAACCCAATCCCTCCCAATTGCATGAGCTCAGAAATAATCCCAAATGCAGTCTAAAAGTAAGTTGTAAGCAAGTTCAGCAACCATGTGGAGAGGGAAGCTACCCCAACCCAAAGGCCCAGTACCTACACCAGCTCTGATTTCACTGGCCTCAACAGAGGTGCTTGTGTGAGCCAGCACTGACAGCACCAGACCCCTGATAGGGTGTGAGCTCTGGGCTGGGAGGAGTTTGTAATGATGGGAAGACAGTGTGGGAGGGGAAAAGGGAAAAGTAGTTTGGTTTAGAGATACTGTCCACAGTGCTGATTCACTGAGCTAATCAGATCCTGGCACTTTTCCTCTGGTATCTGCTCTGTGCGTCTGTCACTGTTTTTGAGAATTTATCATTCTCATCAGAGCTTGGGGTTTTTGTTGGTTTTTTTCCCAACAACCCCTTTCTTCATCCAATGCCTGTTAGAGAAAAATCTTTGAGAACAAGATGTATTTTTCTTCAGAGCTCTGTTTGGTAGGTCTGAGCTGTGATAAAGTCCTTTCTCTTGTTGATTTCTAAGAAACATGGATGGCCCATGGGCAGTGGCTCCCTACAGTCTATGCTGAAATTTTTTTTTTGGTCAAAGTTTTCAGTTATCCAGTCTCTAAAGCTTATTTCAGGGCCATGCAGCAAAGGTTGCTGGATGATCATTTTATGTTGAACCATGCTCTGTGGCATAGACCCTGTGGGCAAGGGTCTGGACTCATTCCTTAAATGACTGTTTCTGGCAAAGGTGAGAAGTGGCAGACTGGAATTGAAATGAGCAGCCCTAATGGGTTTGGAGATGGAGAGGAGCACTGTTTTGCCTGGTCCATATCCTCCTAGAGAAAAAGCCTAATGACAAACAGCTGAGAAGTTTTTATTGTAACTCAGGTTCTGGTACAGCTGCTGGAGAGGTTTGAGCAACTCTTGCAGAGCTCCACAGTGTCCTGTACAGATTGATGTGAAGCTATGAGCTAAATTGAACTCATGATGACCAGTGTGCCAAACTTCTGCAGTCTCTAGATTTGGAAAAAAAGGCTTTAAATGTTGGTTATTATCTGCCAGCTGAAAATTCCCCTCCAACCCCTGTTGTATCTGTTTAGCTGAGCACAGCATGAGAGGGGAGCTGCTTGAGGAGTGCCTGATAAAAAAACTTTAGCTGTGCAAAGCTCCTTCAGTGAGACTTCTCCATAAACACCTGTTATGAATTCAGCCTTGCATGATTACAGGCAGACATCTGCATGGATTATGTTGGTTTTCTGGAGGAAAGATTCTAAAACATGGAAACAAATGGAGGTATTTGCACAACCAGTTAGCATCCGTTTCATGTTATTATTGAGTATATGTCTCAGAGAATTCTTAGAGAGACCTTAAGAAGGTCTTAGAGACCTTATGTCAGAGTATAGCTTTACTGAACAAGGTACAGAATATGCCTGAGGAGATATACCTTGCTACAAATAGCTTGAGACAGTCCCAGCCAGGGCAGACAGTTGGGTAGAGAAAGGGCGAGGGGTAAAGTGACCTGCTCAGGGCTGTGTGCCAGAACGTAGGAGCAAAACTAGGCCAGACTGCAGCTCTTGTGGCTCTTCCCAGTCCTCAAACACTGCTGTACCCCCAGGCCTATGTGGGCAAATGACAAATAAGAATAGTCCTGTAAATTAGTGGTAATATTGCTATATCTCTCTCTGTGGTGTTTTCACCATCCTTCCCATGATGTCTGCCTTACACCCTGCATTTTGAGGAGCGAGATGCTGGTGGTCTTAAGGATAAAGCATGATGCTGCTTTTATACCTATACTGCATTCAGAATGAAGGGTCAATGAGAAAAAAGTTCATGTTTAAGAAATATCAAAACTCAGAGTGGTCTCAAGAGTGTATATTAGGCCTAAATGAATCAACACATTTGCTTGTAGAAATTTGAGAACTTGGGATAAGGCAGTGAAAGGAGATCAAATAATATTTTAGATGTAGATGTAGGCTGTTCTGACCTGGTTTAACACAATTTGGTTAAGATTTAGGTGTGAGTGAAAAATCAGAATCCTCCTTCTCTACAGCTGATATTTTCTGCATTTCAATTTGTACCATCTTGAACATTGTGAATGTAGATCAGTTGAGGCTTATGACCATCATAACAGTATTACCCATGGGGCTAGTGTGGGACCAAACCCAACCTGTTTCTTGCAGGCAGGTTCTGACATTAGGAGTTGAGCCATTAGATTCAGGTGCAAAAAATGCCAGTTGGCCACACATGTCCCACTATCATGGAGTGACCCTTGTCATGTCTCTGTCTTTGCTGAGTAATACCATAATCCAAAAGGTTCATATGGAGCTGGAAGTAAGCCATAACCAGGAACCTTCTTCCATCTCAGGGTGAGCACTTCTCCTTCAGATAGCTGGCACACTGGCAGCAGGACCCCATATTGAGCTCTGAGGGCAGGGGTAGGCTGTCAGAAGGACCCCAGATGAATGTGGCTTCAAGAAAACCTGTCCTCAGTTTCTGTTTCTTTGTCATCACACGAACTTTCAGAACCCTTCTGTGCTACTAGGATGGTCATTTGTTATGGTTATCACAATGGTAAAATTGTCACAGGTGAAAACATCCCACCATATAGAAATACAAGAGAACAGCATGGGCAAAAGGGCCCATCCTCCACACCCCACTTCCCCTCACGACTCCTCCACACTCAGGAAGTGGCAAGGCTATCCTGTGTGACCAAAAACGAGGCAAAAGAACCCTAGTGAAAAAGGGAGTGAGGGCTGATTGGTAAGCCAGGCATAGGCACTGAACATCTCTCGAGAGATAAGCCTCTGATGCTTGATTCTTTTCAGTCCTTTTGGAGACCATGATAAGGAGGTGGCAGTTGCTTTGTCAGGATTACTCATGCTCTTTGTGCAGCATGTTCAGTCACTGAATTTGTTCAGATAAGACAAACATCTGAACTCCATTTCCGGAGATGCACACCAGTCTTTGCACTCAGTCAATGTTTATTCAAGGGTGGGCTGCTAGAAACAGGGCTGGTGAAGGATGCTCGTGAACAAGATGCTCCATTGTAGCTGGTGGTTCTGTGTCTCCTTTGCTTCCACAGAGCTCCAAAACTCATGTCCCAAATGGTTCAATATTTGGGGTACTAGGCAAAGGTGGCCATAAGCATCCCTGCAGTGGAAGGGGAAGTACTTCTGAAAAACTCACCAAAATTCTATGTGCTTTGGGCTGAATAAAGCTGGACATTCCCAAAGTCTGGTCGCATCCAGACTCGTGTGTATCGCCTTTGCAGGGTTTGTGAGTCATCAGCCATCAGAAGAAAACTTGTAGTTAGTGAGTGCTTCAGTTGCTGCTGAAAGGCAGCCATGAGGGAATAGAAACGACTGATTCAAGAGAACAATATCTAGACACAATTGTTTTAGACAGTGCAAGAAACTGATGTAGGCAACTGGAAATCTGCAAGGAATTCTGTAAAGTATCAGGATGTGATAAATACCCAAGGTAGAAATCAGTCCAGATGTTATTCAGCACCCTTGCTGCAAGAAGTACTGGGGCAGCTCCGGTCACTGCATTTGGCTGGAGTCCTTTTCCAAACTATCACAGAAAGGAAGAGGTTTGTTTGGGATGCAGTCCTGACTAGAAGGAAGAAGCAACCCCCATTCATTTACCTTATTTTTTTCAGCTTCTATGCTTTCTCTAGAGTGCTTCTGAATAACTGCTTATCTTGTTTTTTCCTGAGTGCTCAGAGGAGTCTTTCCCTGGACTGATGAGCAGAAGTACATCAAATGGCTGGAGCTATCCCTGCGGGAGCAGCATACTCAGAGCAGTCGTGCTGCCTGGGCAGTGAGGGTTATGGGAAGCTCTGTGTGTGAGTGTTATTTCTTCTATTTTGAGACTTAACATGAAAAGGTTGACATAAAGTTTGTGTAGACATCTGGGTGAATGACAGCACCATTTGATTTTTTGTCCTCTTTTTTGAGGAGATGCCTCATGAAGCTGCCATCTTACACAGGATCAATTTAAAAGCCATGATGTGAGTAGCAGACAGGTGTTGATTTGTCCTAAACTGGGCTCCTAGCTCTGCTGTTGTTCTGCACTGAAAATGAATCTACTTTACATGCCTCCTGGAAGTCCTGGAGGGAGAGGGACTGACAAAACTTTGAGAACTTGTTTCATTATTCTGTCCAAATCTCCAAGATCTCTATGTGAACAGATTTCATATAGGGAATAGATTTTCACAAGAAGGCTTCTCTCCCCTCCTGAAGGAGACTTCATCTGAAGGCCACCAAGACAGCTGGGGCTCTTTGGCACTCAGAGGATCTGGTCCACAATGAAAGCACTGTCACCACTGTGTCCCTGGGGGATGGTCCTCCTGGTGACCCTGCTCAGTGCTCAGCCGTTGCATCACTTAGGCATCTAATTGTGTTTGTAACCCAAGATGCCAAGTGTAAAATGCCAACAGATCTTAAAAACCCTGCAGTGGAAAGGTTGTACTATGTATTACCAGGCCATTGAGGATGCAGTTCTGTCAGCACAGGGTTATTTAATTAACTAGGATCCAAGCAATTAGTATGGCAGGGTTTTATTGTTTAGTTTGTGTGGGTTTTATTTATTTTGTTTGTGCTTCTGTTGTTGTTGTTGTTTTTTGGGGTTTGTTTGTTTGTTTGTTTGTTTGTTTTTAATGTCTACTAGCAGAGAAAGGATTTAAAGTGCTCCTGAATTTCAGTGCCGTTTTTGTTCACTGCCAGTTGCCCAAAGTAAAATATTAGGCCTACCGCATAAGCTGGTATTGGCCTGCTATGAACAGCAATAGAAAATCCTGTCCTGAGAGGTGCCTGTTCTTGGAGGAATGGATGCACACAGCCCTGCTCTCTTTTCTTGTGTGGCATTGGATTCTTCTTTACAGGTCACCCAGCAGTACTGTGTGTTTTTGTGGATTTCCCAGCTTTTCCCAGGCTGTTTCCTCCAGGGACTGGGAGCAGTTTTGGCAAGCAGTGACCTAGTCATGGTCCATGACCTAGTCATGGTCCATGACCAAGTGAACTTATGATCTCATGGTTCCCAGTTTTCCCCTGTGTTCTGCTAATGTGCTGTGCAGACTGGAATAACACAGTCTGAGTGCAAGCAAACCCACAGAGTCCTGCTGTCCTACAGCAGCATTTCCAGGGTGGAAATACTTCTCTTGCTTTATCTGAATGTACCTGTTCATCTCCAAGCTGGGATGTACCTGCTGTGTACCTATTCCATTCAGGCTTCAGCGTCCTTCTCTTTCCTCAACCTTTAATTCCACCTTTGCTCTCCCCATCCCCAGACCAGCTGCCTGCCTTGGTGGAAGGGCTGCCTGTGCCCTTCTTGTGCAAGGCAGCTGCTTGCATCATCCAAAAGCTGTCCATATCCTGACCAGTGAAACTTTGCTGCTTCAAAGTCACTTTGACCTGAGTGCTGCAGCAAATGTGTACAGCATCTGCTGCCGTTGTTTCACATGAAGGAGCTGCAGTCAAATATTAAAAAGGCAGCAAGAGCATTAAATTATTCGGCAATGGAATGTTGTCATTCCTCCATAAAACTACTTTGACCTGTAGTTTTCTATGGAGTCCATTGCTCTTAAATGTGCAGTGAGAAAGGAAATTAAAAATTAATCTTTATTTCCATCTCAGAAGAAAACCTTAATTCTCTGCATTGAAATTATATTCATAATCCAGGGTAATAAATTATAGTTTCTAATTGCAGCTAGTCACAGCCAATCAAATAGGAACCCCCCTCTCTCTCTCTTTCTCTCTGTCTCTTTCTTGCTTTAGCTTTGCTATACAGAAGAACTCATGGAGTGCTGGAAAAAATTCACATACCGGGCTCTAACATTGTATGGAATAAAGCCCAGGATGTATTAAAACTGCCAGGTTCTGTTCTTGCCTGGCACCCTTGAGCTGGCGACCTGAAAGTGTACCTCATGTGCACTGGCTGCACCAGGCACACAAGCACAGGGAAATGGATAAATTGTACAATTTCCACGTGGGGAAGGTGTGGTGTAAGATCTTGTTCAAGGTTACAGAGTGAATCCATGTTGAATGAGGAACAAAATCTTGATCTTGGTTCACCTGCTTTTGACTATGAGACAAAGCACCCTTCCAAGCAGAAGATGGGAGTCAGGATGCCGTGCTCTGGCCCACTGACCAGTGCTGACCTTCAGACATCTCAGCTCTGACCTCAGACCTCTCCTGACAAAGGGACAGCTAGTTAAAGCAGATGCTTCCTTGTGCTTGGTGTCTGTTGCAAGTAACCTGTGTGTTCTTTCATATCACAGCGTGTTGCAGACAAGTGGAGTGTTTCTTGGGATTTTACACTGTTTTATTGCATATGATGAAAGCTACCTTGCAAATGGGCTTACTGAGGTATGGCAACCTTTAACACAGACAAGGAGCTGTCTCTGTTCCCAAATAACTGAATCTCTGCACGTGCCAGCTCTTTTCCTTGCTGTCCCACAATGTCTAGCTGAGTGCTTGCACACTCACCACACTCCTAAATCATCCTGTCATCCCAATCGTTGTGTAGTAGCACTTAGCCTGGGGTTGTTGCCTCTAGGAGCAGCCCGTAAGGTGTATAAATACCTGTGTAGTGTAGGTACTGAAATGTTTGCATAGCACGATTCTCCCAGCAACTCGGCCTATTTTTTTTCACACTATTATAATGTGGTGGACCTGTTCTAACAAGTAGGATTTTAAGGGTGGCTTAGCACTGCTAAGCTCGGCTAGGGAAAGGGAGAGCCAACAGGAACACAATCCTTGGCAGGAGGGAGGAGTAGTGGTAGTGGAAGGCTTCTATTCTGATAATCACTCCTAGCTCTTTCCGTTTTTCTTTTCCTCAATTATAGAACTATGTGGAAGAATGGACAAGTGAGAAAAAGGATAGAGAAGTGGCTAAAATACCAGACACAGCTGTGAGAATGAAATGAGGTCCACCTGACAAAAGAAGCCTTAAGTAGTTATTACCAAAATAATCACAGCAAAGGTGTTTGTTACTAATCAGGATTAACCTGGTATGTCTCTAGGCATTGATTTGGAAAAGACTGTAAAGTCTCTGCAGTGAGGATCTTCACTCTGTGACCATACCTTCTCAGGGGTTCAGTACTGTTAGCTGCTGTGTGAACAGTGGGGGGAAATCCTTATCCAAGGATGCATGAAAAAGTACAGACAACAAAATCTAACATTTTTGTGCAAAAGCACTAACGTTTTGATTAATAGTCCCTAGATTCCAGATAGGAGGTTTTATGGGCCTTATTCTGCCCTTTTTACACTGGTTCCTAGTGATTTTCAGGTGGACAAAAAGAAGCATTAGCATGGGCAAAATATGCTTTTGCCATTGTAAGACATTACCACGCTCAGAAATTCTGCTTTCCACCTTCCCTCACTGGCAGTGAGCTACTGCCTATGGAGAATCAAAGGGCCCCAGTACAAACCCAAATGATGCGAGCCCTTCTCCAGGTGACTGACTTTCCTGGTTGGATGATCAGCAGCTCCACATTAGCAGGTCAGCTGTGTGCTGCAGCAGTTGTGCAAAAAGGTTGATTTACCCATGTGAAATTTCAAGAGGGGACACAAGTGGTGTGAGTGGGAATGGCTGCCCAGAGCACCTTGGGCAGAGCTCCTTCTTGTGCTCAGCTGCCTCAGCCCTAGGGCAAGCTTGAAAGAGAATTAGACTGTTACAAGGAAATAAATTTTGACATACTGGAGTTCTGCCATCTTGACTCTTCCATGCATTTTGTTAGACAGAGCTCTCATAGAAATGTGTGTATTGGAAAGGGCTGCTTCTGTCTGAAGTTGTGGAGATGTTGCTGACTTGTTTGCACTGAGCCGTCCTCTCCTGCTTCTGGTGTTATCAATATGCAAGTTTTAGCTAAAGGTAGCTGATGCCCATTCATGTATGGTGAGCACACCTTTGGTTTCTTTCATCTGAGCTGCTTTTAAGTGTGAAATCTCTCCCTAAGCAGGATTAACCCTGGCATAATGAATCAAACTGCCTGAAGGCTTTTTCTGGTGAACTAGTTGAATTTGGCAGTTAACTTCTTTCCTTCTCTTCTAGTTATACCGACTGGATTTACCTCTAAGTTATTCTCCTTTCTTGAAGCATTTAAACAGGAGTCAAAGCTGCATAGCTTTTCCACTCTTTCATTGTTTTCCCTCCTAAACCAGCCCCTCACAATTCTTGGTAATTTTTTATTCTATCTTTATTTCCTACTTTCCCTCCTAGTTTCATACAAATAAATCTAAAAAAAAAAACCCAAACCAAACCAAAAAAACCCAGAAAAAAATTGTTGAGCCTCTTCTCCTAGGCTGTGAAACCATAGAACAGCGTACTTAGATTGCTGCTGAGGTAAATAACAGTTTCTTATGGTTCATGAAAGTGATTCTTAAATATTGAATGAGACAGCTTTGTGATGCAGAAAGCTGAGACTGCCAGTTACTCAACCAAAGCCTCTCCTTCCCAACAGGGAGTAGTCAGGGAGAAAGGAGAACACCCAGTAGACTATGTGTACACAGACATGACTTCTTCTGGAAATTAAATGGTTTATCTAAAGTTATCAGACTGCTGACTGGTCTTTAAAGAGGTACTTCAGGGCTGGGGAAAGAACTGCAGTTCTACTTGTCAGATCCAAAGGAAGGATGATCCTAGAATTTATTATCCTATACGTAATTTCTGTATTTAGCAAAATACTGAAACCAGGATTTATGAAATAAACAAATCTGTTTCTGGAAGATGATAGCAGCTCTATGCCTTTAGCAGTAGAGGCGGCAAGGTAAATGTATCTCACAGAAAATCTTTTATTTTATAGGACAATAAAATTAGTGAATGAAAACAAAAAGCGGTATAATGGATCTGGGTTTTAACAAGCATATGAATCAGTATCTCATGAGATCATACCTGAAAAAACCACAGTTGTGTTTTGCTGGGAAAAGACATTCAGAGAATAAAAGGAAAAGAATAAGAGAGAGAATCTTGTGACCATGGTTGGAGATTTGACTAAGACAGGGTGACCTGGTGCTCAGGGGTTAAGTCCTTGCTCTGCCACGGACTTTACAAGGGCACATCACTTCCCTTCTATTTTTTTTTTTCACATCACTTCTTTTCTTGGTTTGCCATCATTAAATGAAAAATGGTACTATTGTCTTTCCTGCTTGTGGGAATGATGGCATTTAACACTGAGAGGTCCCGTGAACAGTGGGAGTTCAGACCATGTAACAATATCAGATTTTTCCACTGCCATATGAGCAATTATAACAAGTTATCTGTTTTTCATCACTTTATGCTTCATGCACAAGGTGAGCAGACTCTTGATTTGCCTAGGATTGTAAGGAAAGACAAAAAAGATTTAACTGGTGTTTGGAAATTTCCTATAATGACAGCAAGAGAGAAAAAAAGGTCTTTTGCTTATCCTTCATCCTGGAAATGGGTAAGAGGAGCTCTTTGGTGAGGCTATGCAGCAACAGTTCAGACTTGTGACCATGTCATTTAGTGTTTGCTTGGCTTCCTGATGATTTGGAATGAAGGAGACTGGCTTCTCTTCCCCTCTGCAGCCTGGGAACACTGCTGTTCCTGGGCCCAGGGGCATTTGCTATGCCCACTCCCCTGAACACGTGTGCTAGCCAGAGAGATTGTCTCTAACATAGGCTGGGCAGCTCTTTCTCACACGCTCTTCTGTATCAAACACTTCCCACCTTGAAAACTTCCTTGGTTAACTGCTAATTTCAAAATCATTATTAATGTATTTGCACAGGGATTTTGGAATTTAATTAGCCTCTTTTGAACTGTTCTTAGAGTATTTGTCTAGAGAAACAGAAAATCCTTCCATGGCTTGTTTGCTTTCTCCATTCATTGGTTTTCACTGGAAGGGAAAGATACCGGCTGGATTTGCAGGGCTGCATCCTCCTGGTGCCACTGATACTGCAGCTGAGGATAAGCCACAGGCTTTGCAGAGGGAGCAGCTGTTTTTGGGGTGCATCAAGGCCTGTCCTGGTCACGGGTGGGTGCATGTTGGTATAGGCTGGGCTAGTGAGCATGGCAGGGCTTGGCCAGCTGGTGACAAGGGGCTGTCCAGGGTCCATCCAGGGTCCCAGCACACAACTTGCTCTTACTCCTGACCCAGGCATATTTGCACCTGGACAGCCATACTGGCTGAACTGGGCTCCCATTTCCCTCTTCATTAGTTTCCTTTGGGAAATTCAAATCCCTGACGGAGATTTGAATGGATCCCACTTCCAGAGGCCAATTGGCATGGTGTGACTTTCATCTCACTTTTTGAAAACACCATGTCCAGCAGTTCTGCCACACCCCATCCAGAACATGTTGTAGGCTGTACATGTTCATGTGTGCAAATCTGCAGGCTCTCAGTTTTCATTTGAAGGCTAGTTTAAGTTGGATTTTCTTCCTTTTGTCTGATCCTACTTTAAGAAGCCAGGCTGCATAGAGTAGGATGGGGTTTCTGGTGCTCCCTGCTGCTGCAGGAGCACATGCACTCTCCTTCTCTCTGGCAAACCACAGTGGTTATGACCACTGCCCTGGTAGTGTTGTATTGGTCCCAAATTGAGGAAGGATGACTAACTTAATCACTCAATAGTTTTGATTTCTAAAATTAAACATTACTGCCTGCCATATGTGCAACCCTGTTACTATATTTATGCCAGCAGTTATCAAGAGAGCACCAGCCAAGTTGGAGGGGCTTTGCAGCAGCAGCTTATGCCTGTACTGCTGCTGCTGTGAGCACACAGATGTTTCTTCACCCTTTCCCTAAATACAGCCCTATACACCTTTCTCCTGTGGAAATAAAAATACTTGTACTCATAGAGTTTTCTGGATACCCTTCAGCCATTGCTTTTTAAACATGTCGTGATGTTCACTGGTGAACCTCAGCTCCCAAGAAGGGGTGGAAGGATTCAGGGATTGGATCAAACCCAGGAGACAGTGCAGCAGACAGAACTGAAGGCTCCAGCCACAGTGCTCAACCAGGGACAGCAAGTGAGCTACAGGGACTTCCTTGAGGAAATGGTGGGTGCTCCTCCAAAGAAGTCACCTCGAGGGCCATGCATGGCCCCAGGGGACACATGGCAGCTCATTTTCCTGGGTTGTCTAAGCTGTTCAGTGACTTAAGGGACTGAGATGCCTTTCTTCCGCCATTTGTTTCGTAGGAACTCAGTTAGCACCATGCAGATTTATTTGGATTCTATGAGAGAGGAAATAAGATGAACAAGTACTGGATAAAAGCCAAGGTGATATGTCCTGAAGTGGAAGGAGTGGACCCTTGTTTTTCAGAGGAGCAGACTGAAGGATGAGATGTTGGTTATTATTTTGGTCCAGGCAACTTCCCTCTGTGATCTTAGACCTGTTCCTGGACTTTGTTTGCTAGCAAGAAATCTGGCTTGCCTAGAAGAAGGATTAAGAGATGAAATGAATATTTAGCACTAACTAACCAAGAATATTTGGGTGAAACTGAAATATTTTGACATATTAGGTCTGATTTTATCAACTGACTTGGTGACTTACAGGTGCTTTTGTTTGGTGTTGAGCAAGTGTTACTGCAAAGCATTAGCAGCAGTGTTTGGGTAGGGTTGCATGTGCTTGTTGAGTAGGTGGCAGGAGAGGGTTTGTTAGTCTTTTGCTTGGGTTTTTTTATTTAAAACAATTGGAATGTTTGAGGATCTCTTTCTTGTGGAACGGAATTATATGGCATCTGTATGGAATAAAAGTAGAGAGTATCTCTGACCCTTAGGGCAATGTCAGATTGACAACCTATATCAATTAGATCAGAAAAAACTCCCAAACTTTAGTTAAATTTCTGCCCCTGTTGCACATTCTCCTCTAAGGATGCATGAATGATTTTGGATTACAGGGACACCTCAGAGCCCCTGGGGTGACCTATGTACATCAAAACACTGCGTACTGACCTGTCTCTTTTGGAGAGAGGCACTAGTTTTGTATTAACCCTGTAACTTTTGGAGATCATCTTCCATACCTGATCATCATTTCAGTGTCCATAAACTGTCTAGAGCTAGTTCTTGTTTAACTGTTACAGCTGCATGAGACTTGCACCCATAGACCAGTTTTCATTCTGGAATTACTTCACAACATGTAAATTCTTAGAAATTTCATTGATGTACAGAGCAAAATGAAATATTGGCAGGCCACTTTTTCAAAATCTTCCCTCCAAGATTTTTTTGGGGAGGCATGTTTTTTTCAATCTACTTCCTTCTGCACCTTGTTTATAGGGAGCCAAGGAGGAGGCTTATTGGACTGATTGCTGTTGCTTATTAAGTTTGCTTCCTTTAGAAAGATTTTCAAGCCTACTGTGGCCAACAGAGGGAAATGCCTTCCTATGCTCCACCTCTGCTCAGAAGTCAGGAGTCTGGCATACAAAAACAAACAAGAAAACCTTGGGAATAATCCTTTCTTGAAAAGAGACAGACCAGACTCACAGCATTGGAAGTTTTCTGGAACTAGGAATCATAATTTCTGTGGATTCACAGAACCTTAATGTTTTGTAGCTTAAAACAGTGTTGCCCTTGCAGGGAAAATGAGCCTTTATGTTAACTGTTTTGCTTGTGAATAGTTCTAGATAAATTACTTAAAATTCTCAGGTGTCTGGATAGCATGGAGTATTGGGAAAGGTGAGGAGATTCTTCTGTGCCAGAGGCAGCATGGGCAGCAGTCAAGTGAGCTGGCTCATCTCTTTGGTTTGCTGCCATGGGTGGATCAGACTTCCTGCTCAGTTTCTGCAACACGACAGTAGCATTTGCCAGTGTTATTAGCAGTGATACATTATGAATTATTAACATTTGGAAAAGGCTTGGATTTATTTGCAGAGAGCTGTACAAGACAAAAGAAGACTGAATAGTTTTTTTGTTTGTGTTGGGTTTTTTAAATTTGATTTTGGTTTGTTTTTTTTTTTAATTCCTTTTTTTTAAAATCTAGTCAGCTAAGTTTGAATCCATATTTTGACTCGTATTTTAAACAGCAGCATCGAGGAACTCACTATTTCTGCCAGCAGGGCATTTGGCCCACTCCTCTTTACTGTGCTCTCTGCCTCCTTTCTGAAAGGTAATGTGGGATGTATTGATCCCAGCTTTTAGGACTTACTCTTCTTCTGAACCCAGATTGAAGTATAAAGTACAAACACCATTTAAGAAGGGAAGATCTGTATTAGAATGACAAAGAGAATAAATTAAAGCACTATCCTGTCTCTAATGATCTGCAGGCAGTCATTAAGGAGGGAATGTCCACTGCTGTCTACCTGAATGATGCTTTAGAGTCTCCAGTATCAGGGGACTTCTGTGAGCACAGTATTGATTTTTGTTCCTACATAGGCTTCTAGTTTTGCAAATGTTTTTCTTTGAAATCATTAATATTGCATTGTGCAGCATGAGGGTGAAATAGCTCTGCTGTTGTGCAGGTACCACCTCTGGTCACTTCCTTCTTCCTTTCCTCTGTTGAACCATCGTTCAGCTGATGCACCTGCAGGAGAGTGAGGAGAAAAGGAAGTGAAGTTGCAAGCCAGGACAGCCTTGGAACTGGGTGAGGAAGACCAATTTTTCAAGAAATTAGCAATTTTTAAAGCTTTCTTAGTGATTGTGAGCCTATGGTGGGAGAACTGGAACACAGTCAAGGGCTGTGTCTGAATCCTCTGGGTGGTACCTGGCTGTGGATGTGAGGAGGTTGTAACAGCCCAGCGGGGGCTGAGAGCTGCCATCAGCATGTTTATTCCTGCCTGAACAAAGAATCTTAGGTAAATTCAACTGTCAGGTAAGCTCAGATTTTCCCACCTCGAGACTGAAGACACTTAAGTGATGACAGGGAAACATTGGAGGTCTGTTACTGACATTGGACTGAGGTTTGCACAGGCTCCAGGTTTGCTTGTTAGAGGATTAACACAGCTGAATCAGTAAATCAAGATGGTTATGGTTATTTCAGATTTATCCAGATACTTGTTTCATGGGATCTGCTTGCAGACAGGAGTGTGTCACTGCAGACACAGCTATGCTGTTTGAAGCAGCTCACTCCCTCTTTTACTCTTCCATCTCCATGCCTGGCTTCCTGCTTTAAGGGCTGACCGTCACCCCAGGGGAGTGGGAAGGCTGCTGCAATATAGGTGGATGCTGTGAAACTGTCATCCTCTGGGAAAGATTGCAGACACACCCACTGGTATGCCCAAGCACGTTGGGGATTATCCCCAGGGGGAATGGTCTTACTTGTATTGAGGAGGAAGGATGTTTTTGTCTTTTGCTTTTCTCTGTGTGCATGAGCCCAACAACTTGAGTCCTTCAAGTCTAATGATGCTGTTTAATTTCAGGACAGGATAAGGAGCTTTTTTCCCTTAACACTCCTGACTTTGCTGTCACGGTGAGTTCCTGGGAGATAGGGATGTCTATCCCTCCTGTTACAGAAAGGAGGGGGATGTGATGTGGTCACAGAAGTGACAAGTGCCCAAGTCCCAGTGGCTTCTGTGTCACCATGGTTATTTTAATGTCAGTTCTTCATGGGAAGGAAGGCTGGAAGGGACATGGAGATATTATCTAGTGCTTTCTGCTGCCCCAAGACAGAGTCAGCTTGCTCAAAGGTTTGTCTTGGTCCAGCATTACACAGGATGGGCTCTGCTGTTCTGACCAGAACTTCCTGTCCTACTCCCACCAGACCCTGTTGGACCCCTCCTCTACAGTGTAGGTGGGAAACTGCAGCTCCCTCCTCTCTCTGCATTGCACAGCCCTTTTGGGGAATATTGCAATGACAGTGCCCAGTTTATTTGCAGTAGCAGTTAAAGACAATCCCTCCCACTGCTCTGGAGTCATTCTGTTTGGTCTTCTGTGTTGTGATCCTTCATCTAAACCAGTAACTCACACAAATAGCATGTGTAGAGCTGGAGCATTTGTAACGACTTGATTTGTACTTTGATTTTGTCTTGAATATTTTGTTCTGCATCATGTCTCCATCGAGACAGCTAAAATAAGAGGCAATTGTTTTCATGGCTAGAAAGTTTCCTAGGCTTGCTGTTAATGAGTGTGCTTCAGGAAGAAACCAGCTGCTCACCTTAGCAAGCATCAGAGAAAATTTTTTCTGTGGTCTCCCCCCTCCCCCAGTCCACTAGTGTGTCAAAACCTTGAGTTTTGTGTAAAGCTGTTAAATAAACTTCTAGGCAAAATAAAAGATCAAAAGGGGCCTAATTAGCTGCAGTCTGCTTAGAAATTGTGGTTGTTTACCTAGTTTTATAAATTAACACTTTTAACATTAGAACTCAAAGCAAAAGCGATGTAATTATTCCCTTATTTGAAGCTTAGGTTTAATGTCTTTATTGAAAATCGGATGCTTCTGTGGCATCTCAAGATGCTTTATTCTATTAAATCTGGAGCAAGTAATTTTTCATTTTGGATTGTAATGTTGTATAAATGATAAGGGCCTGATTCAGAAAGCCTTTTTTTGTCCTCCTCACTGGCAGCCTGATGAGAAAGTTTTGCAGTCAACTCACAATAACCCTGCAGATAATCTAGGGTTTGAGTCTTTGTGAAGGTGCTCGCTCTAATACAAGGGAAAGAGTGAGATTTCTGAGCTCTTAGTTAGGGTGCCCAAAGCCAGCTTGTCATCACAGGATTTTTAGTTCTTTTCATATCTCTTACCAGTTATAGGATGTCAAGGCAAAAATGTATTTCTCCTATAACCATTCTGTGCTGGGAGTACTATGTGACTAATTTAAAACTCAGAGAGGGTAGCAGGTAGTTGAATGGAGAACATCTGGTGATTAAAGAAAAGGAGGAATGAGAGAAGGATGAGTTCTGTTACAAATTTTTCAGTTTTGCTGATTGTTTCCCAGTCTCTGATCATTTGGACATAACACGCATGAGTCAATTTCACATTCCAACCTCACTAAATTTCACCTCAGTAACTTAGAGCAGCAGGGATAGAGGAGGGGAGGGTCCTCATGAAGTCATGTTAGGGCTTGGATAGGTTACGAATTTTATTTATACCGTGGCAGGACTCATAGGCTCCATTTAGAACCAAAGGCTGATGGTGCTGGTATTGTACTAATGCAGAGGAAGTCATGGTGCCTGCCCTAAGACCTTTACCACCCATTAGGACAAATGACAAATACAGGACTTGTGTGAGGGTGATTGCAGGAAAGAGTCAGTCCCCCAGTGAACTTTCAACTTTCTTTCTTTTCTTTTTTTTTGGTGTTTATCTAAAAGTTCATGCAAATTGATGTGGGTCTCTTTGATCTGAGAACTGTTGTAATTTCAACTGCTCCCTGGCTTGTGTCAAAAATACTGTGGGTGGGGTTTCCCTGGGGTTTTTGCACAGCCTAGGTTTTAGCTGGGCTGAGAGAGACGTGAGGCAAGATTTATACATCAGAACAGGATTTGCAGTAAAGAAATTTTTATTGACATATTTTACATTGTCCTAATTCAAAAGTTTCAGTTCTTGATGATCATTCTGGGCATAGGTTCAAGGTTTCATTTGCACTTGGCTCCACTCAGATGCTGGAGGAAGCTTCCATTATGGGAGACAGGTCCTCTTCCTTCAAAAACAGAATTTCTCAGTAGATGGTAGATTGGATAAGAGCTTCCTTTGAGAAACCAGGAGGGATTTGCTTAAATTTTTCCAAGTGTGCTTCTCTGATGCAGTGTGGTGATTAGAGAAGAGCTTTTCACGTGTCCATCTGAGAGTCTGAGCACGGTCTGGCTACTTGCATCTGTGGGGTTTTCAGTAGTTAGAGCTCACCAAACAAAGCTTGGTACACCCATATATTTTTTAAAGGTTTCCCTGAGAGAATGGGTATTTATTCTTTAGTAACTCTCAATCTCTTTATTGGCTAACTAGTAAAGAGACATTGGTTTCTAAGCCTGAGACAGATGCTTTGTGGAAAAGGTTCAATTATCATATACGCATGCTCTATATGGACTGTGTTGCCGTACAGCATAAGCATGGTCCACAGCCTTTTACCATTTGCTTCTTACAAGGTGCCCAGTGGCTTCAGCAGGAAGAGACAGAGCCCAGGAGCCGCTCTGTGAGGCGCTGCAGAGAGACATGGATACACTTTAGTGGATAATGTAACATAAGGCTGCTATGAAAGGGATCAGTCCCACCCAGAGCAGGAGGACATGGATGTTGTCCCTGGCTGTGTGTTGGGTCAAGGGCTCAAACATCATGGAGCTGCTCGGTGCTGTCAGACTCATTGCTAGGAGCGTTTGTGTCATGCAGAACATCACCCCTGGGAACCTGAGTTTGGACAGCACAGGGCAACTTGCATCTGGCTGTTACACTGCCAGCAGTCATTAAACAAATACTTCAGTGATTTAGAGCTCAGTGGTTTTGTTTAAGTATCAAATAAAGATTTTTTTTTAATTGAATTTAGCTAAATCATCTGGTTGTGTGGCTGACTTGAGTAGGAGCACTGAAAGTCTACAGAATTCCTAAAAGATACCTGAGTGAAAATCCTTATGATTTCATAAACTATAAAAATCAAGTAACTGGACTAATAGCCTTGTGATCTGCAACTGAGGGACATGAATGTATGAACATGTTAGAGGCAGGAAACCAACACTTCCACCAGAATATGCAGCTGCATCTTGGTTGAGGTGAATGCAATCTATGTTTTTATTTCATCTTCCCCAGGTAGTTTACACCAACATGCTTACTCTAAAAGTTTCATTTAGACATGTGATTTTTCCTTTTTGCTTATGCCTCAGGAACATGCAAGTCTTGTAAATTCCTATTGTTGTTTAACCCCTTAGAAAGTCACCCAAACTGGCCAATACACTGTACAGCTGACCCTTGAATCCATGGTATTGACTCTAGATAATACCTGGTGCTTCAATTCAATCCAGGAATTTCCAGGTTGTAGATTACCAGGCAGATAATAAAGAGAGAAATTCTTAGCTGAACATGGGGTTACAACTGCACATTATGGAGCTGGATTAAACACGTTGTTATATGTATTATTATCATGTTTTGACTACCTACAAATTAGAGCATTAATCATGTAATTATGTAACTTATGATTACATAAAAATGCTCCCTCTTCAAATGGCTGTTGCAAATTTGTCATCTGCTTATTATGATTCATTAAATATGTTGCAACTGGGTTACAATCTTCATTCATTTCACAGAATGAATCCAAAACCAAGGATAACCCTTTTTGTTTTCACTGAAACAAGCAGTTGTGGGTGTTGATGTATGTCTCCTTCACCAAGAGAAGTCCTGGTCCTAAACACATTTCCAGTGTTTTTGATTCTTGAGGGTTTCCTAGGTTTTAAGAATAAGCCTCTCAGGAGCAACATTAGCAGCATACAGAAAACAGGGTTTTGTAAAATAATATTGACTTCTATAATTTATAAACTTGATTTCAGATTCCTTTCTTTTGACTATTTTGTTTTCAGAAGCATTCATCAGAGCACTGGGTTTTAATTTCCTTTTAACTGACAAATTTTAGAATCAGACAAGATTAATTTCTCTGATTACTGCTGGACAAGGCTTGTATGTAGAGATAGTGTATTTTATTAGATGGAGTAGCATGGTTGGAGAGCTCAGGCAAACTTTGAGGCACATGAACACTCCAAATATGAACAGAAGATGTCAGAGCTAAGCATATGCTGAATAAGCTGCTGTTTGGGGTTAGATATGTGTGAATTAGACCATCTCAGTGAGGGGAAGATGGTGAGAGTAGGTATCTCTGGGTCGTAACTGTGGCTAGGAAGTGTTGCCAGATTATTTGTAAGCATGGTCTGGTACACAGGTGAAGGGTGGCAGAATTCCACAAGGAAGAGTCTTGTTGTGCCTTAAGTATGGGAAAGAGGTGTTTCTCTTGAATGAACTAGTAACAACACAAATGCAAAAGTTCCTATTTCGTGCTTAAGAGTGTGTGTCCTTCTGAGATTGCTCAAATGTGCTTCAAATTTTCTTCCCTATTCATCTCTCTGGGCTTTTGTAGAAAACTGGAGAAAAGGTTTCTATATTTACAACTCTTTTTGTTCTGATACAGGCAGAGTAATCTTCAACATGGAAGTTCAGACCCTGTCCCTGGGGTTTCAAGCTCATGGAGAAGGTCATATATGAATGATAATGGGGAGCTGTGAGATATACTGTTCTGAGTTTGTCAATTATTACCCTGATCTGACAAAGGTTCTACCATGAGCTGTGGTAACTTCTTAAAGGTGATTGGGAGCTGTTAAAGAGTGATAAAAATCAGATATTTCTGACCATGGTGATCAAAGGAGGAATTCAGTGATAGTACAATAGGTGCTTGGAATTCTCTGGGAATTGCCATCAGTATTGTTTAATGACCCAATGCCATGACTATGTTGGGTAAATAGCAGCTCTGGCAAGTATATAGAAAAGAAGTCCTTAGGACACAGGGGTTTCTGAGCAACGACATAACTCATTGCAAACTGCCCACTGTCTTGGACACTGGTGGTTGCCATATTGTGACTGTCAACCAGAAGGCTGACCCCACTTCCAGAATCCTGATTTATTCAGAAACCTGCATATTTCCTCTCCTAGATTTCACACATGTTGCTTGTGGTCTAAAGGAAACAGTTCCAGCAGCTGAGCTGTCAAAGGTTCCTTTCTGTCTCAGGTTATACATACACGTTAAAAGCTGGTGTCAGGTGAATTTTGCCTAGTAGGATTCTGAAATTTCTTCCTCCTTTAAGAATGAGGGTAATTTAATGCTCCTGCCCTAATATAGGAATATACTGATTTGGGAGTACAAATCCTCCACTCTGCCACACTGACAGAATTCAGCAGCCTGTGCTAAGAAGTTGGGAGCTCAGCACATGGAAAGTGTTGTGCCAGCAGCTCAGTGAGTGAAGCGACAACGTCCGATGGAATTCCAAAAGGTTTTTTACCCTTATTATCTTTCACTCAAAACTTGTGGACATCCTCCCACTGCTTGGAGTGCAGAGTGGTGGCTCAGGGGATGTTGGCTTCCTGCATCTCAGGCCTTTGATGCCTTGGGTTCCCCAAATTCCCTGAACCTGCCATGCACTGGAGCTGTGTGAATCTCCTTGTTCTTGCTGACCAACAACCAGCAATTTCCCAGGCATCAAGTACACGTGTGTGTGGTGTTGAGTCATTTCTTTGGGACTATTGTTTAAGGCTTCAAACCATGGAAGGAAGTTGGGAGCCTGTTTAAATGTCACTAAAGGTCACTGGCTATTTTTATAGATTACATTAAAGAAAACAAAAACTGCACAAAAAGAATATTTAGATTGTGAAATCAGGACTTTGAAAAATATTTTTGTTGCCTATCACAAATCACTACAGAGCATATGCAAATTGATTTGTCAGGAGCTCATAGCTTGGCCAAAGGTGCATTACTCTTCCTGTAAAAAATTATTCCCTGTCATTATTGTGACCCTCCTGCCTAAATTTAAAGCAGAGCTCCACATGATAGCACCAAGACTATTCAACCAAAACCTTGCACAAGATTAACCGTTGTTTGTTGTTTTTCTCTTTTTTTAACTGGGGTTAAAAGCTTTCCTGTAGTGGATGAACTGCATTAGCTGAAATCTTCACCCTGAATTCCAGCAGGGCAGACAACCAGCATCAAAAGCTTTAATTCAAAAGATTAAAGTCTGGCAAAATTCTAAGCAACCTGAGTCTTATAATAGGGAGTTCTGTACAACGTGGTCAGCATATCAAAGGGAAATATTTTTTTCTGTCTGTTTTGATTTTGATGTCATTCCATCAACCATTTAATTGGTAGACACAGAATTAGCTCCAAAGTCATTTTGAAGCAATGAACATTAGTCAGACATAAACAATAGGGCTGGGGGCAGATTCGATGACTGCCAAATGGTGGGAGAGATTTTTAAAAAGGGGCTTTGCAAACTGTGCCCCTGCATGAAAAGAATTGTTGCAGAGCAGAAAACAGACCTTGAAATGGTCTCTGGTGGAAGAAATAGAGCTTGTATAGCACAAGGGATTTTACCTACATAGCAGCCTTGACCCAGGTATGCAAGTGCTTGGGAAAAGGAGGTCAGGTCAGGACCGATGCAGGTCTGGCATGAGAGTGAGCTGAGCAGAGGATGGTGGACTTTGGCAATATGGTGCAGCTGAGTGGTGGCTTGATCCAAAATCCTGCCAGCCTGCTCTCCTGGGGGAACAGCAGTGTAGTGTTCTGGTGGCTCAGAGGAAATCTATGAGGTTAACCTGGAGGTTAGGAGATAAAATTGGCCCCCATGCAAATGAGTCAAAATGCTAATATGTTCATTTACACAAACTGTGCAGGCAGACAGCAAGCTTCTTGAAAAAACAGGCTTGCAGTGACCAGACCTCAGACACCATAAAATAAGGAATAACCTTTGCTAATTCTCAGTCATTGCTCCTACAGAGTATGGAAGGCCAGAGAGGCAGGTGTGACTTACTCAAGGTCTTATCTTGAGTCAGAGTACAGCTGAAGGTTCACTCACAGGTCCATGGTCTCACTGCTGGAACAGGCTGCCAGGAATTACTGGCAATATGTTTGGTTTTAATCTTTACACTGTTCTCCAGTGAAGTTCTCCAGACTGAAGCGCCTGGAATTTATCTCCGAAATATTTTGGAGGGGAAATGTGATCATAAAGCCAAAGCTTTGGGCTATGCATGCTTCTTTTCAGGCTCCTAATGGGTTTGAAAGGGGTAGTGCTAGTAACCTGCCTCCTTTGTTTTTTGACAGGAAAAGTCATTTAGAAAAACAAAAACCAAAAATCCCAAAACCATTTTAATCTCTTACTGAGTTCATGTCAGCTTTAGCTTAACCTACATTGCAGGAACTTTAGGAGGCATTTTATGTTTGTTAAAATAGGTTTGGGTCTTTTACTGCTCTTAAGACTGTGTCACAGACTGGGGCCAGAGCTGCGGCTGCAAAGTCCTGCCCTTGGTGGCAAAAGTGAGAGAAAGCTGCTCTGCCCCAGTTTCAGGTTTGCTGAGAAAACAACGTGCCCAGCCTCTGCAGAAGGGCTGAGCCTCCAGTTCCTGTCCAGCTCCTGACACAAAACCCTGTGTTTCCTCTCCTGTATCTCTGGAGCCTTGTAAGACCCTTCCTCTTCCCAGCATATTGAATTGCAGCTGTCTCAAGCTGACTGGCAGCAAATTGCTGCTCCTGAGTCTGCCCTTGGGTTTTTTCCAAGCAGAAGGAAAAGACTGAAAGTTCCCAGTTTCTGTGGTCACAACCATCCCAGCGAGCTCATATCTGCCCTGCTGAGAGACGCCAGCGCCTTCTGGGCAGGGTGAGAGCATGAATGCGGCCGAGGAGCGCCAGTGTCAGGTGGGCATCGTGCCTGCCTTTACCAGCCTGATGGGAACAGACAGGGACAAAGGTAAGCCTGAGGCATGAAAAGGCTGCTTGTTGCAGTGTTTCATGGCCAGTGAGCATGACCAGCCTTCAGGGCTAATTATCAAAGGAGAGAGAAGTATGTTCTTGTCAGCAGACCTACAGAGTTACTATTTAATGAAGCAGAGATGCAGGTAACTTGTTCAGTGAGCAAGTGACTGACTTGTGTCCACAAGGATCTAGGTACATGTGACAGGACACTTCAGGTGGCTTTCAGCCCACCTTCTCTCTAAGTGCAGTTGGGCACAACACTCAGCAGTAATAATCTTTATCCCATTTCCCTCTTCTCCACTTTTCCCCCTCTACCTTCTCTGCTCTCCTTTTACCTTTTTTCTCTACTATTGTCTTTTTTTCAACCCTAGCACTTCTTGTTTATTCCATATGGTTCTTTTATAGGTCTCCACTTATTTTTCCTCTTCTTTTTTAAATTACTGATGCTAAGCAGCATTGAACAGTGATGTCATCACTATTTCATCAGGCCTGCCCAAGTTCCTGCCAGTGGTTTACGGAACACGTGTGAGCTGGGAGTAGCCAGTATTCTCTGTGTGCTTGCATCAGGGTCCCCCACCAATCTCAGTTTCTCAGCACATCTGTCAAGTGTTACTTGTCCTTTTCTTGGGATGGCTCATGGAGGTGTGCAGGAGGTTGTGAGCTGTGCCAAACCCTGGTGTTGTGCTGGCAGAGTCACAGCCAGTGTGAGGATGCCTACATGCTGGAGGAATCTCTTTGTATTGCTGTGTAGTCAAAGCAAAAAAGTTACATGTGTGTTAATTGGGTGCCTGTGTTGGTCTCTGCAAGAGAGATGGGACAAACATGTAGGAATTAACAAGACTGCAAAAGTGGCTGCTACCCACAAGAGAACATTGGGCTGGGACATGACGATCAAAGCTGTGCAACTGCACAAGAGCTGCGAGTCCCGGTCTCTTGTTCTGGGCTGCTATGGACAAGGCAGGCCATGGGAAAGCAGTCCTTGCTGGCTCCAGGACCTGTCACTGGTACACTTGTAGTGCCACCAGAAAACACCTTTGTTTACAGTTGTGCTGATTCACTCTCTCTGTTTCTACCAACAGGTTCCAGGCCAGCTCTACGACCGTGCTGTCCCGAGGGAATGAATGGTCCTCCTGCTGCACTGGCTGCTGGTCACCTGGCAGGGGACATGGAGCTGCCCGCTGTCACAGCATCAGATGAAGCAGGAAAAGATGCAACAGCATCCCAAGCCAAGGTGGAAGGAGCAGAAAAAACAGCTGCAATGCCAGAAGCAGAAAGCCTAGTGGGAGTAGGTCTGGGCGGGAAGGTGGTCACATCTGAAGGAGCAGCGGCAATTGTGGTGGGAGCATCGGAAAACCCAGTGGCAGAAAGGGTTGCTGAAGCATTTGCCAGGGCAGCAGAAAAGAATTGCAGTATCAGAAGTAGCCAAGGTGTTGCAGTCAGCAATAGCTGAGGTAGGCACTCCTGCAGCCCCAGGTGCTTGATGGGGTGGAGGGGCTGGCAGTACTCACTCCTCTGGGCTGGGCTTACAGATCCCAATGGCATGGGAGGCTGCAGCACCAGAGCTAACCCTGACCTTTCAGCCTTGCCCTCAGAATGCCTCAGGTGCATCAGACCATATTTCTACTTGGCATCAAGCAATGGGAAGACATTTTTATTTTGGAAAAATTGCATGCAATGTCAAAAAAAAAGAAAAAAACCCCAAAACTGAAATTCCTGCTGCAAGTTTGTGTTCTTTTCCCATCTGGTTTCCCTCTGTCTTTTAGATGAGCATTTTTTTCATGATAGCGGGCACTTTATCATGCCTGGTATAGTTAAGGTTATAAAGCACTCTCCATTCCAGCCCCACTGGCCACATGCTCATCCTGTTCTAAAGCATTCATATTCGGGGATCAAAAGAGGTCCATGCGTGGTGTTTGCTCAGATGAGTATTTTTATTTGACATTTGAGCAATTATGCCTTGTGTTGTTCGTGAGTTCACTGAGGGTGATAAATGCACTTTTCCCATTTGAAAAACCTGTCTTTTAACATTGATGATGTGGTGACAGATTTTCAGCAGGGTTGGGGGTTGGATTTGCCAGGGCTCCGTGCCCACTCTGCCACATTTTCATCTGTGTTTGGCACCCAGCTTCCCATTGGGTGTGAGGCCTTTGGACATGTTTGCTCCCATGTGTGCAGCTTGTTTGAAGACCAGCCTGCCTGCAGCACCACTGAGCATCCACCTTCATCTCTGAGGAAAATCTGGATCTCATCTCCCTGGGCTCTGATTTCATTTTGGTATGCAAGGTCAGCTTACTGCTCTCACTGTTTCTTGGGCCCAAGAATGTCATTGTAGGACACGAAATCAGACCACAGAATTTTTAAGAAGGCTAAAAAGACTGACTTCATTAAAAATTTGATCCCCTTATAGACTAGGTCGCTAGAGCTAAACTGATTGGTGTTAGAAGTAACACCCATTTAATCACATTGGCCAACACAGAGAGACATCAAATTGTCTCCACTTCCAAAGAAGAATGAAAACAAGATAGAGTTAGCAAAAACATCTCCTTTTGTTTACAGAAAGTTCTGTGAAAATGGAGTTTTAGAAATCAAAATATCTCAGGCTGACAAACCAGGGCTACACAAAAGCTGTCCTGAGCACATGGAATTTCTGTAGGATATCTTAACTTATCCCTCAGCTTGGGCAAGTGGCTTCACCCAGGAAGGGCTTCTCAATGTCTGTTTGAGATTTGGTGCCTGAGTTTTTGTGCATTTTACATCTTGTGGAGATCAGCTGCATTTAGGTACATGCCAAAACAATTCTCTAAATCAGCTTGTGAATATGTACTTTTATTTTTAAAATCAACAGTTTGCTTTATAGTGTCTTTTCCAGTGCTTATGTATTTCTTTTGACTTTTCAGCTCAAAGGGAAGAGGAAGAACATGTGGATAAAGCCAAGGAACACCACTCAGCAGGAAGAGGATTGGATGAAAGAGGGAGAGATGAAATGAAATGGAGAGGTGATATTCTGGGTCATACCTCCTAATGGGAGGCTTGTACCATCACTCCTGGAATGCAATAGGGCTGCCAATCACATTGCTTTTGTGATTCACTATACTATTAAAAGTAAATATATGGCATATTCTGCATGCAATAGTGTTGAGGGTCTGTCAAAGGTCTTTGTCTCCTGGTTTAGTGAAAGGCAGCTCTGTATTTATTCCTCAAAGATGATGGAGAACAAAATGTGCCATTCACAATAGGAAGCATACTACAGGCATGAAATGACATAAAAAAGAAATATTTTCATAGAATCTTAGAATATCCTGAGTTGCAAGTGACCCACTAAGATCATCAAAGTCACTTCCTGGTCCTGCACAGGACAACCCCATGGCTTAAATTTGCATTAAATATACACTCAAGTTTTCATGTCTATAGGCTGAGAGATGGTCCATGGGAGCACTACTAATGTGAAATAGCTTCAAATCCTAACAGAGCAGGTGCATTTACCGGTCACTCCATGTTGCTCCAACTCTCTCCAGCTCTGAAGTGGGTTTCTTGCCTAGATGGGAATGGTAGGTATGTTCTATTCCTTTTTTTTTTTCCCTAATTCTATTTATTTATATGAAGCATGGAATGGGAAAGGTGTCTCCATCCAGACTGATAATGGTGCGATGCCAGAGGAAGTCCAGAAGAAACTCAAGAAACAAGAAAAAAAACCCTTCAAAACACTGGTGGACTTGTCAGCATGCATGACATTCCCCAGGCAGTACAGCTAGTTCATTAAAATAGGTTTCTAATTTTTGAGAGAAAAAAATATTGTTTGTTGTAAGATTGTTTTCTCAGCCTGTGAGGTACAGGTAAAACAGATTTGTAGCAACACTTGGATTATGGAGCAGTTGCCATAAGAGATGAATGGTGATAAAGTGTTACAGAGTGTGGAATTAGAACAAAGCCACTTTTGGTGGGTGTCTCATGGTTTTCTGATGGAGGATTATCACTACTCAGAAGTGCCTGGTGCCTTCAGCAAGTGTCCACTTCATGAATTCCCTCCAGATACTTCATGGTTCGAAGCTCCAGGTTTGGGTTTAGCAGACCGAGGGGATGGGGTGAAATCTGTCCTTGGATAGAAAAGTTCAGAACCAAATGCAGGAGGTGATGCAAGTGCTTGTGTGTGACTTGTGGCCATAGCCCAGGTTGGGTAACCAGGCAGTGTCTCCAGGTATTATAAGTGAAACAGAAAGCAGCTCCCTGACTGCAGGTGGTCACAACTAAAGCCATATCACTTTTGGAAAGAGTAAAGGCTGCAACCCTGGCTTCCACCCCAAAATCCATGAGTGTATTGACAACTCATCTTTAAACTCCTGTGTTGTTGCAGCAGGATGTGATCATCTCCATATACCTTACTTCCAGCTTCCAGGGATGTTTCTGTGGGAAGCATGCCATTTGTTCTGGTGCACGCCAGAAGGGGCAGCACATTAGTTCCAGCATTGTATGGAGCTGTTCTCCAACAGACACCAGGTGAGGAGGGTATTGAGGAGGACCTGCTGCTTCCCTGTGTTAGCTGGCTGACCATGAAGATCCATCTCCCTCTTGGGAAATATGTCCTTGCATTGCAGCAAAGCCAAGGGGTTTCAGTGCAGGCTTGTGCCTTTGCCCCTCTGCAGTGCACCCAGTGCCTGCACACTTCTGCTGGCTTCTCTCTGTGTGCAGTGACAGGCTGGGGAGAAGAGAGGAGGAGAGAACAGCAGCCTCTGATTAAAACTCAGCCCGTCTGGCGTTAGATCTGAGGAGACAGAGCCCACCCTCCCTTCCCTTACCATAATTTTATTTTATTACAGAAAAAGCCTGTATTAAAAAAGCTCATGATTATGTTTTCTGTTCACCAAGACTTTTCCTGTATTTGACCTTTGGATAACCTCCAAGGCTTGCAAACATTTGAAAGGAGTAAAGGAGCTCATTTTATTGCAGGGCCTCAGCATACATTCTTTCCAACCTATCTTTAACATCAGTTGACAAGAATTATATAATTGCAGTCTGTGATCCCTTTAAGGCTAAAATGTATTCATTTTCCCTCAAAGAATACTTCAGGTTTCAGAGTTAAAAGTATACTTCTTTTCCCCCATCTGCATTATTCTGCAGAAAGCTGTTTTCTCTTAAACTGGCAAGTCTCATTCTACCAAGTTGCATGGCTTTATTTTTTGCTGCGGTTTTAAGCTCACATGTTAACAAGTAGAACTAGCCTCCAAATCCCAACCTGTTTCCCATTCCATTGGAAAATTAGTGGGTTACATAGAATGTGCAAGGGGAATTACACTCCTTAGGTGGAATCAAATAAAATTTCAACATACCGATTTAATCAAATTAGTGTCTTATGCTAATTGATAGGCACTCTGGAGATGGACAGGTAGCTGGAATGGATTTGATCTTGCATTGCAGAGGCATGATGTAATCTGCTGGATCAGGAAGGAATTTCTTGTTTCCTATCAGAATGGCATCTGCCACCATGTTTTAGGAAGCCGTGGACATTGGATACTCGAATAGGAACTGGGGAAGGATGCCAAAAAAAGAAGTCTGAAGATAATACCTGGAATTTACAAGATGAATTAGCTGTTGCCATGATGAAGTTCAGTTTGCATATGTTCCTCACAATTCAGGTTTTCAATGATATTTGTGCTCCTGCAGAGTAAAACAAGCGCATAAACATGAGAGTATTCCTGGAAGCTTTTCATGCCAGTTGTGTTTATGTGTCAGAGCCAGCGATGCTCGGATTCTCAACTTGGAGGGAACAGAAGTGATGCCACTACAGTGCTCAGAGCATATTCACAGTGCTTCTTGATAATGGAGTGAGAGGTTCAAAGGAGCTGCAAAAAACCTCATCACTCCAAGTATTTCTGGACAATGAAAAATGGAGGGTGTAAGTAGCCTAGTCATGGGCATGTGCATGCAGGAGGGGAAATTAAATTTGTTTCAAAAATCGGCTGTTAGGAATGATCTGGCTGGCAGAAGCTGAAGAAGGGACTAGGCTCAGTGGGCCAATTGTCCACTTTGGTGCTCCAAAGGGGCCTGGGGAGCTCTGGGGGGTTCTTCTCAATTTTGCCATAAGCTTAAGCCCCAGATCTCAGCTTTCTTACCTGATCAAAAAGCACAATGGCAGCCAGTTAGCCTGCCTTCCTGCTCTATTATCAAAGCACTTGAGGAAGTACAAACTTTTATTCTAAATAATATTTGCCAGTAAAAATGGATCTCTTCTTCAAATATTTAGTTACTCTAAAGCTGATTGCCCCCATTCCCTAAGGTGAGTAGGGGACAGGGGCAAAATTTCTGTTTTTTTAGAGGGGCAGGCTTGAGAGGGCTGTAAGTGCATGTCAAGGGGGTTGGATGCAATAACTGAAGAGAGAGGAGCCAGTAATAGAATCCTTTTAATAAACTACAAGCCCACAGTTTATAAACTTGGACACAGATTATGCTTCTGCCTAGTGTATAATAATAACCACATTTGGATGTCTTTGTGGCCAGAGGATCTTGTAACCTGTTAAGTGTTCACTGCTTGTATTTCTGATGTAGGCAGAACCAGTGTAATACCCTGCATTGCACTGAAAAGGAAAATCTCTGGTGTGTTAAGCTGTTCCCTGACTTTGGTAGCCTCTCTGTATCAGGATTCACATTCCTGTTTCTGTTTCAAACAGGAGACTAGTTTACAAGGGAAGTTACTCCTTGGAGATCACAAGAGGCTTGCTTTCTCCTTTCTTCTTCTGAGAGGAAGGATTAGGTCACTGTATTCTGTTTGCCTTTTTTTTTTTTTTTTTTTTCTCCTTTGGTTAATATGCTCTCCAAGATGTCCATGTCATAAGAGAAATAATAGGCTTCAAGTGAGCACAGGATTTTTTCCCCTCACCGCAGCACTTCAGCTGGTAAGGGTGATTTATAGAAATCACCACATGGAAAAGCCTTAAAACAGAATTTCAGATGCTTATTAAACAGTGCAGAAAGATACCAGACCAACAGGTGCCTTCTCCTTACCTCACAGGGTCATGTTCTGCTTGCTCTTAAGGAGTTTGGTGGATGGTGACTACAAATACGTCTGCACCGTATCTGGGTGTACCTGTACGTGCAGTTACAGCTTTGTACAAGGAGCCTGTGTAGCCCCTCATTTGTAATCAGGAGGTTTATCACTATTCAAAGACCTTTGTTTTCTATTATCTTTGTGCATTTTGTGTGCTGCAAGCATTAATGGCACCACAGTTTAAGATGTGTTCTTTGAGCCTGGCACCTTTCCTGGTGCCAGTGTGTGATGTGCTGCGCATCGCTTGGCTTCATTCGAAGGGAGGACACACACTGGTGCCGATCCTTCTATGTGGAAAGTTTTGGGACTCTCTAAACAAATTTCTTTGTTCAGAGCATACTGAACACAAAGATTATTGCTTTAATGAATGCTGAATTGTTCTTGTTCAAATACCAAGTACTGGTACTAGTTCGTGGTAAGACATAAAGATTTTTGCAGCAGTACATATGAATCTGTATTTGGTAGTTTGTACCTAGCACAGGTACAGCTTGTTCACACTGGTCACATCACATTTAGCAAACTGTGTTTCAAGGGCCAGGTCTGCCTTGATTTAAGTCAGCACAATTCTGCTGAACTTTGTGCCAGTCTCTAACAACTAAACTTATGCTTCTCAAATGTTTTCAGCTGTTTTTTTTCAGTCTTTTCTTTCCAAAGAGTTTGAGAAATAAAATTAAATGGACAGTAATACTCAGCAGTTATACATAAAAAGCTGTTTATCTAAGGGTACCAAAGTGCTTGACAAAGATGGGTAATTTTCACAGTGGCCTTTTTTTGAGGGGTGAGATGCTGGCATGCAGAGACTGCGAGTGGTTTATCTGAGTAACAGAGTTGGTAGCAGAGGTAGTAATTAAAACTTTGGTCTCACGATACCCAACTCTGTACTGTAGCCACTAGACAAACTGCCTCCTGGAACAGTATCTCATCTCTATCTCCCTACATATGCACAATAAAGCCTTTGTAGTATATGCTGTACGCTTGCTACTGATAGTTGTATCAGCTGAAAGATAATGCTCGCTCTTCTAACTGGCTGCAGGTATGCTCCACACAGCCTCAATTATCTGAACATAATGGTGGAGAAGGGGAGAATTTTGGATAACTGAGGGCTTCAAATAGCTGAAGGAGTTTTCAGTGCAATTAATAGACATGGTAGGAACACAGAAAGTTTTGGAGAGCAGGTTCAGGTACCTGGTGTCACCCTGTGCAGTCAGTCAATACCAAACATGCTGCTCTCCCAGACTTTTTCTCTTTTTCTGAACAGAGTTGTGGCTCTTCCTTGCTTTGTTTCAGACAAAAAAAAAAAAAAAAAGACAAATGTATTTTAGATATGTTGGTATCCCTTTAAATTTGATGAAGACCAACAGCCATCATTTTGGTCAATAGGAAGCTGCTTATGGACATGGGTAGTTTAAAAACACTGACTGATCAGTGTTAGACAGCTTGGCTGGCAGCAGGATGTGTGGGTGGCTCTAAATGTCTGCAGAGAAGCAGGACCAGAGATCATATGAAAAATAACTTCCCCTGCACATGCCATAAACTCTGGGTTCTCCAGTAGGACCCAGCAGTAATGAGCTCCATACAAGCAAACAAACGTTAGGTTACTGCAGAGACGAATTCGTTTAGGAAGATAAAAACATAATCCGCAGAACATGCTCATGGAGCGTCTGTGCCCTGCACACTGACCTCCATGTGATGGAAATCTTGACTTGTGTAACTTCATAATAAATTTCACCATGCCCCCCTAGGCCAGCTGAAAATCACTGACTGCTTTCTCTGCAAGCTAATTTATTTCTAATTGCAATAGAATAAAAAGACAGGAAAAAAAATAGCAAAGCATATCACAAAGTGTTACTGGCCCTATTCAGTTTTTATCGTACCACATGGTCTCACCATGACTTGCTTTTTAAAAGCAGCTCTGTCCTCTGCCTCACACCAGACATGGGAATTAAGAGCAGCCTTTACCCTTCCAGCACTTTTGGACTAACAGATTGATGCTGGTAAGGCCAAAAGACCTTAAGGAAGGGAATAAATTTGGTTTGGGTTTTATGAAATACAGTGTTGGGTAGAGGATGGATGTTCAGCTCTGACTAGCCTCACAGTTCATCCTGAACTGCCTCTGTTCTGTGACTGAGGCAGTTATGTGCCCCCATCAAAGAAGCACCTGCACACATTCAGATTAGTACAAACCTCACAGTTTGGTTTATGTTTCTCAGCTATTACCTGAGAGACAGGATATATTGACATCTTGGGCTGGATGTCTAACTTATTTTTTTTTAAAGATTGATCTAATCTTAGTTGCTTTAAATTATGATCTTAAGTTTTTCTCTGTAAGTTCTCATTGCCTGTTCTCATTAGCTACTTCTAGTGCCTGAAAAAAAAAATATATATATCTATATATACTTTCTTGTATGCTTCAGTGTTTAACCCAATATGTATTTTGGGCAGAGAGAACATGCATATGTATTATCTTTAATATGATCTGGATACACACACATATATGATTCTCTTCCTACTTAGACCTCACATTAAACACAATTTGTATATGAGTATTTATAAGGGCTTAAATGGAAACAGGACTGACACCAACATGTATGCATTATTAGGAGGAGCAAGTTCACCCTTTAAAATGACTATATTTGGAAACCTGATTCTAAACTCTTGCTGGTTTAACTTAATTTTGTGGCTTTTCTCCAGATTTTCAAAACCAGTGGAAATGAGGACAGGATTGAGATAAACACTTGCGCTCCTTGAAGCTGAGCATTCACATGGACACACTTGTGTAAGGGACTGGGTAAGGGTGCAGCTTTCAGTGCATCTGAGAAGTGATTGCACCAAAGTGTGGGGCCTCACCGTCAATATTTGCACATTGCTATGCTCTTTCTTCCCCCCACCACTGTGGTGGTCAAAAGTCCTTTATATATATTTATTTTATTTTATTATATTTTANGGGGGCAGCAGCCGCCTGCGCTCGGGTCGCGCTCCGCCCATGCCGCTCAAGCCCCGCACCACCCGCGCACCAACAACGCAAACTACCCCGAGCAGCCACCCCCAGCCACGCGATCCCTGCTTATCACGGCAACAGCCCCCTGCAAGAAGGGTAGGGGTTTTTGCGGTTTTTCGCTTTTTCTCTGTTGGTGTGTGTATAATTGCAGCGCGGAGTAAGGAGGCTCTGGCGTGATGTCCTGGGTAACTTTCCCCATAATGAAAAAAACCAAAACCAAACCTAAAGACCTATTAAAAAGACAACAAAAAACCCAACCACTGAAATACCTAGAAATAATATTGTATGGCTTGTGCAAAAATACACCCCGAAGTACATCTAAGTAAATAGGTATATAGAATGTGTAAGTTCCTGTAAAAGCAGCTTTTTGTTTGCATGTGGGTTTGCATATGAAACCCAAGATGATATATTGTGTTATGCTTAGATCTTTGTTTCAAGATACAGCTATGGGTAGCTTTCACGATGGAACATCTTTTAACTCTTATTTAATAATTTCTAACTTTGCTGGTTTCAGCACATGCACACTTGGTAATAAAAGCCCATGATTATTACTTTTTCTAATTCTCTCTTTGTCTGTTAACAAGATCCTTTAAAAACAAAACGAAACCAAAATCCTTTTAGATCCTATGTGGATTTGTTACTCCAATGTTGGTAGCATCAGTGGCCAGTTCTGAACTTTTCTGGCAAGTACAAGGGTGAACTGCTTGCCCAGGTAAGTTTGCAGCCAAAGCCACGGCTTCTGCCAAAGCACTGACTGAGCTACAGGAAGGACTGAGCAAATGGTTACAAACGAGCACTGCTCCTTGGCTCCACAATTTTCTCTTTGCCTTAAATGCACTTTATTGCACCTTTTCCACAGTTTGTTCTGAGGACAGCAACACTGATAATACTTATCCAGTGCAGAGGAACCCCTCTCCTGGCTCTCAGATGGAAGCTGCGGCTGTCATTCTGCTACTCTGATTTGTTGACTTGGATATTTTAAAATTATTCTTCCCTATTAACTCTTGTTCGTGTTGCTGGTGCAGTTTACCTCCAACCACAATCTGAGGCTGGCTAAGAGTTGCTATAACATAGCTTCAGCATTTCCCATCCCTAGATTTTTTCAGGCTGTGATTTCAGCAGAATACATGGCTTGTTGTTTCAGTGGGTGCTTTCAAACTACCTGACAGCTGTGAAACTGAAGAATCCATGAGAGAGGCTCTGTGTGTGTGGTGCAGGGGGTGTAGGTTGTGTGCAGACTCTTTACTACACCGAAAATATAATTTTTTATTTTAGTTTCTCTGGAAGAATTTTGTTGTTTTTTTGATGATGGCTTGAACTATTCCCCAAACTGAAAGTAGTTGCTTTTCCTATATTTTGACAGCAGCCTCTAATAAATGTAAGTCCTTCCTAGTCTTCAGAAAATCAGTGCATTCTGAATAGCAAGAACAAACTATTTTTGAAGTTGTTTTGTGGGGCATCAGTGTTTTATATGTTCAAACGAGTATGTGTGACTGTTACATTCGCTTTAAACAATGAAGTCTTTGCTCAGGAATAGCCCTGGGTTTGTTAGGGAATCAGTGCAATGCTGGCCCTAATCAATAAATGAAGTTTGCTTGTGGCAGGACTAATGCAGCCATTATGAGTAAAGTCCATATAAGTATTTGATTATTTTCCTAAGGGTTTCATTTGCTGGTTTTCAGGCAGGATAGTGTCACTTACAGCAAGTATTTAATCTTTTTTCCTCTAAAAAAAAAAATCAAACTCTGCAAATGACACTGAAAACTTAGCACTGAAACTTGGTTTTACAGGATTAGTTCCCATCAACTTCACTGACTTCATTCATAGGAGTAAAGGCCACAGGAGAAATCCCACAAAGGAAAACATATTCTTTTCCCTGGAAACCTTGTTATCTTATATGTTCCAGGTATGAACTGTTGGTTCATTCCTGATGCATGAAGGGTGAATTCCTGGCTTTCTTACTCTGACAGGGTTTTACCAGGGCAAATTTACTCCTGGCTTACACCATCTCTAACCGCAGTGGGAGCAAAATTCAGCCCTTTAGCACTAATGGGAGCCTGTTTGATCTCATCCTTTATTGCTGAGTGGTATCAGGAAGGGAACTGAGCACAGAAACGTGACTACCACAGGCAGTTATTTGTTGCACTGCATTATCTGTAGTATCCTTGTTATTCTAGAAACCTTTTTTTTTTCCCCTGCCTGGAACATTTTGCTGTAGCAAATGAAGAAGGGGAGAAAATATTGAAGAGACCTTCATTTGGTGGCATAGAAAATTTGCATAAAATATCGCTCTAAGCATTGAAGGATCTTATTACATAGGGTTTTGATGATAATCTTTGTTGAAATAATATTTAACACATGCTGCACTTTTAATTAAGTATCTGAATAATCTCAAATTAATACCAGAGGTTTAAAAATAAGTTTTCATTTTAGTGAACTGTAACATAATAGCAAGCTGCATGGCAACCCCTTCCTTTACCCTTTGATTTAATTAAATGCCCTTCTGTGTGCTTCTTCTCACTTCAGAAATGCACATAAAGAAATCAGACCTAGACATTTTATTTAGGATTTTGCCACTTTTCCTTTTGCTTATGTCTTTGCTTATCAATCTGCCCTGCTTCCTCTTTGGCTTTGATTAAGGTGTTTCTTTGAGGATCAGCTTGTCTGGGGCTTTGCAAACTGGCCTGCATATTTGAAAGGGGCAGTAGCAGCTGTCATGCTGGTGTTGAGGTTTTGGTGATGGTGACATGCAGGTACCTGTCTGGAAGTAGCCATCTGTGGCAGGAAAGCACTGGGTCCTGTACTGCAACTGTGTGGGAGGATGCAGCTGGATAAATGCTGGGGCAGCTCACACAGCACAGTGACACAGCCAGAGTGTGTTATGTTCCTGGAGTTTGATTACAAGGTGAAAAGGAGCTTAAGAGTGTAATGGCTTCAGACAGCAATCAAACCATTGCAAATAAATTCAGGTTTATTCTATTTATTTTTTTGAATTAAAAAGGCCTGATCCAACCAATCTGTTTGCCTTCCAGTAAGGTGTGTTTGACAATCACTGCTTCATTTTTCCTTCTTAAGGAATTCCATTAACCAAAGGAGTGGGAAACAGCCCGTGCTCAGATCCATGTCAGTGAAATTATTTTACTGGAGCCACTTTGCTGGGCATGTGTGGGTGCAGGCTGGGGGGAGGCTGTTTACTACTTTTGTGGAAACATGCTCCAATTTCTGAGAGTGAGGATGTAAAGCAGGCTGGCTTTGAAGGCTTTCTGTTAGATTTCTCCCTTTATCCATTTCCATCTATCATTGTAAAGGAGACATATATAACCACTGCACTTTGTATATTAAGGGGAGCTGCCTGCTTTTTCCTTTTGCTGAGATAATGACACTGAGGGTTGTTGACTGCTGTTATCTCTGATGACAGCCTTATCTGCATGGCTCTGATTCCTGCTCCCAGAGTCAGAGATATCCAATCCTTAGGGAACTGACCACTGTGGCCAGGCAGGCTGAAAAGCAAATACTTAGGGGTAACAGAGTTCTTGATCAGATGTGCTGCTTGCTATGTTCACCTCTCACAAAATACGGAAGGGAATGTTGAAGGGAAACACTGGGGGTGAGAAGAATTAAGAGCCTCAGAATCAGGTCAGATAAGAGGTAAATTCCTCCACCTCTCCCCAGACAGCCTCTGGTGGGGGCATTTTTTTTCCATGACCAATTGTTGAATGGTGTTCATGTGGGGCTCGGCTTTTCTGCACCACAGAGACCTTGCACTAATGGACCTGGGGATGATATTGACACAGCATAGGGATTGTTACACCCTCCTGGCTGTACCAAGTCAGAATCCAGGAGTTTATTTTAATTCCTCTAAACATAAAAATCTGCAATTTATTGGCTAACATGCACTGTGTCTCCAATGTGCACAGTGCTGCCATGGTTTGGCATGCCATAATTCTGTCCCTCAGTGATCTCAACACAAATTTCAAATATTTGTGAATTTAGCCTCCTAACAGTCTTGAGAAATGCTCTCGTTTTACTGCTGCAGAAAGTGAGATACAGAGATAGTGTGTGCACTTGACTGGGATCCCCCAGCAGCATGCGGAGTCAGCCATGAAATCCAGGTCTCTGAAAACCTCCCTGGCACCCTGCTCATCAAACCCATCCAGTTGCCCACGTTTTACCCTAACAACCCTTAAAAACAGACAACTGTTCCTATTTTCCAAAGCATGGGTTTGTGTAAACCCTGCTGTACTAAAAGTATATTTCAGGGTGGAAAAACTCCTAGATAATTCCACCCTAAAGCAGCGCTAAGCAGGAGCTCATCAAGTAAACAGAGCAAGAGCCCAGAGATACATGAGTTTGAGCCAGAGGGCCCTGCTCATACTCTCCCTCTCTTCTCTGCAAGATCATCTGCCCTTTCTTAAATACTGGGGGCTATTAGGAGCTCTTTTCCTCCCTGCCGTGTATTATAATACAAGTTCCAATCTGAGCACTTAGACCAGTTTCATTGATATATGATCCAGACTGTCTGTACCAAGTGGCACCTCTGTTGTTGGCACTCTGCCATCTGAGCTGCCCTGAGCAGCAGTTTGAGGCTTCCAAGGTGAACTATTAAGCCAGTGTTACTGAAAATACACATTGCTGAAGTATGCTGATGCTTCTCCCCACATTTAAAAAATGTACCAAAAACTACTGCNGCCTTAAAAGTTTAAAGGAATTTTTTCAGTGCTTCAGAAGAAGGCAAAGCACTTTTTAGTACTAAAAAACAATTGTTGATTAAAACCTGGAATTGGTACCGAGAAAACAATTTCATTTAATTTTAAATTTTTTTTTCTTGAAAAGGAAGAAAAATATAACTCAAAACTTTTTGTTCAAACAGCATTTTTATTTGAAAAGCAGATTTTATCATATAAGGAGTTACTTTTTTCTCGCCCTCAGTATGGTTTTGTGCAATGTAATGTGTAACCACCCAGGGCTCCTTCTGCACTTTCTCCATGGTTAACTTGTGGGGCTGTTTTCCTGGGACATGCCAAGCAGTACTGGTCTACAGCTATTCAACTAAGAATGTAATAAATCTGTCTAGGATATTATTAAATCAGCAGAAATTTCAGTTGCAGACCACAGTTTGGAATATTCTTACACACACTGTTTGAAGAAGAGCTTAGACATTGATAACTTGTCTGTCTTTTCCCCTCCGGTGCTTCCAACTGGTCCAATAAAGGGGAAAACCTCACCCTGTAGATTTTGCTTTGCTGTTGAATGTGAGGGTGAAATATGTCAAGTGAATAACACTTATTTTCCAAAGCTATAAGGGACTGAAAGGGGTTAGGATGGGATCTTACTGTGGTAAAATTGGGATTACAGACTTGGATATAACACTACCTTTTACCTGTGTCTGTCTAGGACTCTGACTCAAACCTGCTGGTCCAAGGGCTTCAGAGACAGAGCCCAGGAGGGGCCCTAGACACTGGGGTCCTGGCTGCTGGTTCCTGCTCACATCACCAAGGCACATCCTTCGGCATCAGTCTCATCAGCTGTGCCAGGGTCACCAGCAGCAGAGCTGCACAGTAGTGCCTGCCTGAGCTGACACACCTGTAAGAAATGCAAAACCCTGTGCTAAAGCCAGACATCATCTCTGCTGGGATTTTAACCTGGGCTCACAGACAATACATTAATTTGGTCATTCAAGTGCACTGTTATGCAGCCCCAGCGATGATAAGGGTGGTTCAATTCCAGCATTTTCAGGATGGAAACTTTTTCCCTGATGGTTTCTGTGTTGTGATTCCCTCACCTAGCACATGCCATCCTCTACTGCAAAATGTGTTCATTTTCCTGGATCATTTCCAGCCATTCAGCACAGCACCATTGTGGCTCCTCTCCCACACCTCAGCCCCACCGTGGGAGGACATCCCTGTGCACTCAGGATCACCGTGGGAGCAGGTTTTGTGTGTTGAGCAGGACATATCTCAGCTATGGGAATGCCAGAAGCCTGCCTCTCCTGTGCATTAATTACACAGTCCGATGTGCACCTCTGTTCCCAAGTGGAAAATGGAGATACCCTTCTTAACCCACACCATCACTTTAGTTCACCTTGGCTTGCAAGGTGCTCCTGCATCCACAGAGGGGAGGCAATTGAGAATTGACAAAGATGATTAATAAAGAGGTTATTAACAAATGCTACAGGTCAAATTCTGCACCAGTTTCCAAGTTTGTGCTTGACGTGAAGGTCAGTGTCATGCACAACTCCCCATGTGGCTGGGAGCTGGACTTGACTTTTGGATGTAAAGCCAGGATAGGCAAAAATTAGGTTAAATAGATTTGACCTGCACCTGATAGTAATGTTTCTGAGGGAGCGAGGTGCTTTCTGTGGTATTACTGGAATGTAAAACCAATTCCCAGGTGTGTTATGAGTTGTCACATAGACTCGTGTAGTTGTTTTGCAAGCTGGTTAATCTAAACTTTTGGTATTTAGGGGCTGCTGACAAACAAAACTTTTGAATCTCTTATGGCTTGGGCAGACAGTAAACTGTGTACTTGCTGTGGGAGAAAAACACTATTCTTCTGGAGTGTGGTTTCCATTCAAACATGTGGAGAACCCCTAGCTATGGCCTGCCTGTGTTTATCTGTGCCAAATGTGAATGGGAATTGGAAAAGGAGAAAGGGAGAATTGCTGCATTTTAAAAAGCTCATTTAAAAGCATACGCAGTCTTCTGTAAAGATGATTCTGATTGTCCAGAGCTCTTTTAAAGGAACAAGGTTAAATGCATTCTATTGAGAATACAGGATTAGACACACACACAAAATGAACAGTATCATCTTTATTTATTTCATACTTGTAAAGCTAAGAGTATAAGCCAGTCAATTTCTGATGATTTGGGAATGCAATGGGATTTCCTGTATTGTTTTTTATTTCACAAAGATCTTCATCTCTGGCTTTGTATATTAGCTGTTTCTACACTGCCAGCAACCTCCCCCTGACCACTATCCTTATGTAACCAAAGGGGGAAAAGAGGCATTTGCTGGAAATAGGGCAATCCATGGAAGCCACAGGTAAAATGCTTGTGAGTCTATCCCACATGCCCTGATTTAACAGTATAAAGTACCTTGCATGGGAAAGGCTGTGATGCTCACACTGCTCTTCCACACAAGATGATTGAAGGTTTAAAACAACCCCATGAAGCCGGGAATCACAGTATTATTTACAAAGTGCTGATGTTTTGGCAAAAAAACATGAACAGAGCCAGTTCAAACTGACTGCAGTCTGTGTTCAAAGCCATGTCTGGAGCAGGACTGCTTTTTCTTGTATATTTTTACACTGTGATTTTTATCTTGGCTGCATCCGTTCATTGCCATTGTAAAAGGAAGACATACTAATTTAAAGAAAAAGTGTGAGTTTCTTTTTAGTCAGCTTTATACTTAAGGAAACCGAGGCACAGAGAGGTTTGTGAATGAAGAAGATCTGTGAAGCAGTGAAGGATTTGGAAAGAGGGTGCAGGGCTCCCCTGTCATGGCACTGGCAGATGTTTCCTGTGCACAAGGATCAAGGGAGAGCAGCTCAAAAGTTACTCACTTGATGGAGTTTGCCCACACACATCAGCAGCGCACAGGAGGTAAGGGGAGGAAGAGAGTGTGCCTCATGAGTTTACGGTTTTGTAGCTTGGTCTCTGATGGAGCAGGATGCTCCAGACATGGATCAATTCTCAGAAAAAATATGGTTGGAAGCAGCTCATCTGAAAACTCCTTTTGGATGAGCACAGCCAAAAACTTCAAGGGCACCACACACAAGCCCTTGACAAAGCAAACTTCAGCCTCAACTACACATTGGTTTCCATCAGTCAAGGAAGGAGTCTCTTCCTTTAAAAAAAAAAATTAAAAATTAATATATTCATTTCAGGTTGTCATGGACCGTCTGCCTTGTCTCAGCTGTCTGGCTGTACCCTCCCACCCTCGTTTTGGTAATGTCATCTCTCTAGATCCTATCTTACCTTTCTGGAGCAAACACAGGTTCTTGCTTATGCAGAGGAACAGTGTGTCACTGTGTGAGTTCAAATAAGCTGTGTTGAGTAATGCCAGCTGAGGATCCTGCTGCTTGGATTGATTGCTGAGAAAAGACCAAAAGTGAATGCCCAGCACAAGGGAGATTTTGCCTTATGTGCCCCATAGGCTTAATTAATATACAGATTTTTGTTCACTGCTAGTTCTTAAAACCAAAATCACTAACAGACAAATGATGCAAAGGACAAGGGTAGAAATGCTGTGTTCATGGCATTTTACTGTCTATATAGCACTGAAGTTGGGTAGGGCACTCTAAGGTATTTAAGAGATATGATGGCATGAAGTGCTGAATATAATTAAGCCAGATGTAGCTTTGTTGTCGATTTCAGTGGAGTCAGTACAGCCCTTTCCCAAGAAGTTCCTGGTTTAAGGGTCATTCTTGCCTTGAACAGAGCTTCAGCAGGCAACAGGATTTGGATCTGCTGGCAAAGGCTTGGCCTGGAGGAGCCTCAGATGGTGAGCATGAGCCCTAAGCACTGCAGAGCTGTGCTGGCTGGGGTGCCTCTCCTTAGCAAGGGCATGTCCCCATGTACCTATGACCACTCAGACATGCTGGTTAAACACTTGCTCTTCCTGCCGTTGGAAATACCATAACAAAAATAGTCTCCTACCACCTGGACCTAAATTTTCTGTACATTCCTATGTATTACTTTGTTCCAGGCTTAATCTTCTCAGTGAATAGTCCAGGATTCTTGTTCAGAAGAGAGTGGACTACACTCCTTTGCAAATCCTAGGGTTGACTCACTGAAAATGTGTTATTTTCTTGCTGTGCTGCTATCCAAGGTTTAGAGGTTGCAATCCAGCGTTCAGGCAAAACAATGACCTTGGATTGCAAGCAAGAAGGTTTTTAAAAGGCAAAGTTATTTGCTGGCAGTTCTCACCTGTTTTCTGTGTTTGGAACTGTAAGGGTACTTAAAGAATTACATTTTCATCCCTTTCCCAAAGCAATGAAGGCTAGATATTCTTTTTACCTGTTGAGGAATGTGAGGTTATTTGTAGTGCTCACCTTGAAAGAGGTGTCTACCTGTCTTAGGTACCTGAGTGGGGAAACTACTCTTTATAAGGTTTTCATGCTCCTCTGAAAGGACCATTTAGAGACCAACCTCCCAAAATTAGTTACCCAGGTTACAGTTTATGTGACAATCCCTCGTCTCTGGTTTCATTTGTTCTTCTGAGAGCTAAAGCTGAAGCTGCAGGAAAAACCTGGTGTAGTATAAGCTCACTATGAACTTGTGGGCTCAAGCCAGCTACAAAAATCCAAGAGTGGAAGAGAAGGCCCAGCAAAGCTGTTTACCAGAACATGGAAAATATGGCTGCAAGTGTTCTAGGACTGGAAGTTTGGAGTTTTTTTCACTACCCCTTTTGACTGCATTTTTTACCCTTATCTGGTTTCTCTTTCTGTTTGTGCCAGCATATTTCACTGGAATTTACTGTTTGAGCTGAGTAGATTTGACATCGGTGAATATTCAACCCTTCCCATAGGACTGAGAGGGAATTCTACTTATCCAGCTAAGAAACTGTTTCATGTGCCCATGTCATCCCTGATCAAAGCTAAGCAGCACATCAGTAGCCACAGTGCAAGTGAGAATTGGAAATGGCCACCAATGAATTTCAAGGAATCTCAGTCCGCCTAGAGATGCTCCTTAGCCATAAAAGATGGTGAGAGTTGTGCAGATTTTTCCAAGTAACAAACAATAGGATAAGAAGAAACAGCCTCAGGTTGCACCAGGGGAGGTACAATGGGATTGGCTTTTAGGAAGAAATCTTCATCAGTTGGGCTGTCAAGCACTGGAATAGGCTGCCCAGGGCAGTGGTGGACCGATCACCCTTGGAGGTATTTAGAAGACATTTAGAGGTGGCACTGAGGGACATGGGTTAGTGGTAACCTTGACTATGCTGGGTAACAGTTGACCTCTGTGATCTGAAAAGACTTATCTATCCTAAATAATTCTATGGCTCTGTTATCTCTGACATACTTCACTCCATCTGTTCTTTTGCATCTACAGGTTTATCTGCTGCAGCCCCATCTTATGTTCAGCCAGAACTGTGAGGGGCATAATGGCTAAGTTTCACAGTGCTCAAGTCCCTCCTCATTTAACATCTATGTAACATTTCTTTTTGCTTTTCCATTCCAGAATTGAAAGGCACTTTCATGGCATGCAGTTACCTGCCCTGGAGGGCTCTTCCTGGCCTGTGGTTTCATGCTCTGCAGTCTCATCCAAGACAACTGCATTTGGGATTTCTCTTTCATTTCCCACAGAGCAATTTGGAGCAGGTACATTTCTGTAGTGCAGGACTAAGCCTGGGGAGCACTACAGACCATGTATGGGAAGGTGTCCTGTTCAAAGACTGCCCTTACACAAGAACATATATGAATAATAGGAAATTGTTTGGGTGTGGGATGCAGTTGGGATTCTCACTGCAAGGAGTGGAGAGCATTGCCCTGATTTGGTGGTGCAGGTCCAGGCTCTGTCTCAGGGCTCTGCTCCTGCCACTGTCCCTGTGGCATGGGCACATCTCTGCTGTCCCCTACAGCAAGGGGGTCGGCATCAGGGTGAATTGCAACATGGGGAAAAGCTTGTAAATACTGCTGGGTGGTTTGAGGCCAGCAGGAAGAGAGCAGAGCAGCAGGGCATTAACTGAGGGGCTTTAGAGGATTGGGAAGGATCTGAAAGGGGAGAATTTGGTGGCACTTCCTCTGGGCAAGAAACGCTCAATGCTCGCACTCCTCTATTGTGCGGGGAGGATAAAGCGGGGTGGCCGGAGGGACTCGGGCTCGGGGTCCGGCCGGCGCCAGCCGAAGGAGCCCAGCCCCAGCGGGAGCCCGGCCAGCCTCAATAGCCAGCCCGGCTGCCTCGCAGGCCACCCGGCACAGGGCCCTCCTCACTTTGAAGCCCCTGGTGCTGCAGAGGGGTGCTTTCTCTGGCTCTTGTTTGCTGATGATCCATAAATTAAGAAATGCAAATCTATTCAGGGCAGATTCTTTTTCCAAAGGCAACTTGCATCAGTTGCTAATTCCCTGCGCGGCATCTATACAGACCGCTTCCAAACAGCTGCAGCCTTTTTTTTTTTTTT